>JAXGGA010008411.1:0-57079 GCA_038373865.1 Uloborus plumipes
ATTATCATTGCTTTATACTGAAATGTAAGTAAATTAAAATAGGAGTGATGAAATAACTTTTAACTGTTTCCCTAATTAACTTTACAAAATAATGTATACTTACAGCAAATTTGCTTAAGTTTTTATACGATGTTTAATTGATCTTCCTCGTGACACATTTATTTCTTTTCAGGGGAAGCAACAGTCGTTAGGTTCCATATAACAGTCCTCAGCATAGACACCATAGATGAAGGATCTATGGTAATGTTTAGCTTACCTTTTTGATTTTTTGTACGAGGTAAAAATAAAATAACTATTGATACTATTTTGTTTGCAGCTCAAATATCAAGGAATAATTATATTGTTTCTAGTGGTGGTTAAAAAACTTTTTTTGTTTAAGTTTTTGTTCTTACCTGTTAATCTTACCTGCAGCACTTTCCTTATTTATTTTTCTTGTCTTTAATTTCAATCATTTTAAAGACTATTTTCGGAGATTTTGGAGCATTCGCTGTGTAGCTTAGAAAACTACTTTGAGGTTAATTTTCTGTTAAGAAGAAAAAGGTTTAGGACCATAGCAATCGCTACTTCATATTTTTCTTTTAAAATATTATGAATTAACTTGAGCCTTTAATCGGTATGTCCTCATGAAAATTACATTTAATGGGAGGCATATTACCTTGACGGTTCATTAGTGTGGAAAACACTACAATTAATCGAGGCATGTAACCTTAACAGCTAATCTATATGACTGCAATAAATATTACTAGCCTTTCTTAGGAGCTTTTCATAACTTTCAATAAGGAGAGGTAATTGAATCTTTTTGTTAACATTTTTAGAACTCTAGCAAAACATATAAAGAGCAATTTGAGACTCGTTCTAGTGAAGAAAAAATTTGGTCAAGTACATAATAGTTTTTCAAAAAAAGAAAAAGAAAAAAAAATGTTTCCCAAACTGTACAGAAAAAAAATTACAGCAGCAGTTTCAGTTATCTTTCACTAGACATTTCTACGCTTATCTAAAATTAAGTAATAACATTATGTTTCCACAAGCTAAACAACACATGTTTTGCGCAAATTACTCCAGTACTAAAAAGACATCAAGATAAAGAACAAAAAAGAAAAAAAAAGTCGTTCTGAAACCTCAATCTGTTATAATTACAACCCCAAAGAACATAACTGCATTACTTGTAACAACACCAAGTCCGGAACGCTTTTTCGTGTGAGAAGGAGGGGGGGGGAGAGAAACGCAATTCAATTAACGGACAGGTTTTGCTTTTACTCCCTTGGCGCTTCCAACTCCGGATATTGAAGAAACTCGCATTTATAACCATCAAGCCTGTAAGAAAATCCTCAGGGGAGTTTCTTGAACCAGGATATGGTGTAAACAGAAAAATAAAATCTGGAGGTGTAAAAATGATATCCACTATTGTCTTAGGGTGTAAAAGAAGAAACACTAAACTACTCTTTTTCTGTTGGGAATACAAAGTATGACGAAGGGAAAATTTTACTTGTGTAAATACAGTTTATGTCGCTAAATGTTTCAATATAAAGTAATGAATATGTTGGATAAATTTCTTAATGGAGACTTTTTTTTTTCAATTTCCAAGGAAATAACTACGATTTAAGGTGCTTCAATAAGACTCAATATAAGTGTTATGTCTATAAGCGAGGTAATAACTTGCTAGTGGTTTTCTCTAATAGAGCTATTCTTGAAACTGAGAGGGATTGCATCATGAAATGGTAACATATCAAGTGGAATATATTTCATTTCAAGACAACTATAGTAAAGCAAATTAATTGAAAGCAAACCTAAGATTGTTATTTTTTTCCTTCATAATTTAATAACTAAGTGACTCTCCAAATGTCAGGAAATATCTACTATCAATTACGTTCAAACTCTATAACGCATGCAATTTTAAACCTACGGACTTCCATGTGTTACACGGAAATATTTTGGACTAAGTAGCTGTAAGTAGGTGACACTGTGCGTGAGTTTAGTCAGACTGAAGCTTACCAATGTAGTGTCATACTATAAATATATTTTATGTTGTATTTCAGTTGTTTTTAATTAACAAAATCTGAGTTATCTAATTACTAGTGCACGAAAAATGAAAATGAAAAATATCCGTCTATAGATACACATTTTCTTCAAAACAAGGAAAAAATATGTTTCTTTCAAAGGGACAAGAAAAAAAAAACATTGTAGGTATTAAGCAGTGAGTAACCGCACCTAAACAAGGGCTAAGGCAGGAACATGCAATATACCACCAGCTCGGTTATTTTTATCCATGGACTGTAGTTTCGTGCTTATTATGCATTCATCAGCATGAAATAGGAAAAGAGTTGGATGCGAAAATCCTCTCATAGAGCAAAGAGAGCCAAAAAAATGGTAGCTAATGTGAAATCAGAATACCAGCGAGCGACCGCACTTGGTACGGTACAACTCGTAAATTTTAAGACCAGTTGCTCCCTCTCTCTTCTACGAAAAAAAGTGCCTGAGTTACGACGCTTTGAAAAATCACGATTTTGAAAGCTTTTATGATGACATCGAGAGACCTCTGAAGTCTGAAGGGTCTGTGTGTGAATTGAGAAAGTGTGTTGACTGGTTTGAATTTATTTTGATTGTTTACATCAAGAGGCGAAACAACTTTGGAAATGGGAAATAACCATTGTCATTTCTGTTTAGTTATACTTTTTTTTTTTTTGTTGATACAGATAATCATTACCATATGATTCTTTTACCATATGATTCAAGCATCAGAGAAAACTCATATCTCCATAAATTAATGAACACAACCCGTAAAAAATCATTTGGCACATCGCGTTTCATATCCTCCATAGAAAAGAGAAATCACTGTTTAATGGTTTTGGACTTGAATTGCAAATCATTGATCTTTGTCAGCGTGCACGCTATAACGCTCCTGCTATTAATCTTAAATTATTGATATTCTCTAAACTGCACAGTGTAATGAATTTCTCTGCAAGGACACGTGTTAGAATCGTATGTTTTGGGTATTAGTGCTCTAATGGGGCTTAAAATGAAAAATGAGTTCAAAAATCCAATATCAAGTTCTGAAATCTTGGTGTAAGTGTTCAGATCTTCATGAAGGGAAAATCGATGCTTTTGCTGTTTGCTGGCAATCACGTCGGAAGATAGTTTGCAAAATGAAATGAAAAGATTTGAACCACCATTCGAACAAGGTTTTTTGTTGATATATTTATAGATTCATACGTTTCAATTATCAAACTTTTCAATATGGTATTTTTGCAAAGCAAAATATTGGTTTTGCCTTAATTAATAATTTTACATGTATAAGGTGCACTAACAGATAACATCCATACAATTTAAATTATTTTCTGTAATGATGTAAGATCCATTTTGCTCAGGTACTTTGCAAATTTTAGTTCGAAAACTGATCAAAGACATTTAGATTTTTAAAATGTATCAAATATTTTTGAAATGTATAGACAAGCTAAAAATGTCTTAGATGCGCATTGTACTCGTAGTTTTATTTATTTATTTATTTTTTTTTCGAATTAGAATGCTAACTTTATTTTTTTAGTTTCGCTATTATAAAAAAAGATCTAGTGTATCTATTATTTTTCGATTCTCATTTTTTTTCTATTCCCACTTGGATAGCTATATTTATACTGTGTTTTAATAGGTTGCTTTCATAATTATTTAAAAATATATGTTTTTAACTTTTTCCAGTGTAACAATATTATTTTGTCGTTTAAAAAATAAAGAAGGAAAAAGTTAGGCTTTTGAAAACTAAAATCAAGCAAAAAATTGAACAACTTGTTACGATTTAGAAAAAAAAATCTGTACTTCTCCATAAAATGTTGCGTGCAATTTTATTTAGAAACCGAGTCTTCATTTCCAAATAAAATGCATTTAAGTTCATTTGAATTGCTTGACAGTTTGATATTACGTGAATGCCAGTTGACCCAATTTTTCTCCTGTGTGTTCATGAATTTCGTACTATTTTTCCCAACATTTAGAATTAGTGTAAAACTCTTTGTGTGGCAACAGAAAATGATGTGTGAGTGTGTGTGTTCAGATTTAGGTTCTGGGGAACTTTTAAAATGTCAGCTGTCTTTATTTCTGGCGTTAGAGTCTTACAAAAGGTGTATACAATAAAGAACTTAAAAAAAGGCAAATAAAACAGCTAGTCAAAATATGCTCACATCTTTAACTTTTAGAAAGATTCTACAAGCTTACAAAGGATTGTCAGATATTATATTTTTAAATATTTACGCTAATATAAGATTTTTTTCTTGAGTTTCATGCATATGAAATGAAATAAATCTGTATAACTTAAGCAAAATAAGAACAAATGTAAATGTAAGATCAACATGAGTGATATTTGTTCAATTGCTTAGATTGTCATATTTATCTCGTTTGTATCATTTTTAAAACTTTGTTTTTTTGAGTGGTTATTTCTTTTTCTAAAAAAACGGAGACGGCGATTGCACTGAAAATAGTTATGGTACAACTGTGAAGTATGTTCGTTATTGTTGTAAAATTTTGCAGCAGTAATACTTAGATATAATTGATACTTCAAGTGAAATTTGAGGAAACCATTAAGCATTTACTACAAAACCACAAAAAACAATCACTCTCCAGTTAACCACCTTTTTTATTTATATTGGTGTAGACGTACGTGGCAGATATTTTCATGTCTCAGAGCTGGAAGGACGACCGACTTAGATTGCCAGAGAACATGACAATGAAATATCGTTTGCTACCAGTTAATTGGCTCAAAAGGATGTGGAGGCCTGACTCTTTTTTCAGGAACGCCAAGAGGGTCACCTTCCAGGAAATGACCATTCCAAACCATTATATATGGCTGTACAGCGACAAAACAATTCTGTATATGGTCAAGTATGTATTTATTTCCTTTCTTTTTCTTTTGCAAAATTGTTAAAATTTAAAATATTCATTTTCTTTTTTTGCTTAAAATAATGAAAATTTATTTATGAAAGAAAGAGTAAAAGAACAATTACAGGAAATTTACCGTAATATTTTACTTTAGAGATTTAATTTGCTTCTCAAGTTCGTGTATTTTCGAGAAAAAAATATGTTTGGAAACTTAAAGGATGCTATAATCGCAAATTTTCCACTTCAATTCTGAATTTATTAATTTAATACCGTAGCGATTTCAAGATGTTTTTTACATAAACTATAATATTTTTCAAGCATACATCAAACATACTTGGGATTCCTGAAAATTCTATCCCCTGTGAATATTCGGAACGTTTTAAATCGCAATACAATGGCACCGTCTATTCCAACGTTCTGCGCATGATTATGAAAGCTAATTAGCTGCTTAAGAAATAGCTCGGAAAACAATTTTCTGCTTAACTCTGATAAATGCTTCTTGTTTCAGAAAAACTGAATAGAAACCTACTTGAAAAATATAATTTCTTTTCAAAATTCCATTTTAAAGTATTAAACATTTTCATTTAAAGTTATTTTTCGTTTCTAGTTTTAATTTAAATTTTCTAGAAACTTCGTAGGAATTTAGTTCTTCAATTTATTTATCTATTAGTTTCTTGCGTGTCAAAGAAACTACTTTTTTACAAATTAACCTTACCTATTTTTAAGAAATTTAATTTTTACTTCCCTATCAAACAATATCTATTCTTTGTCTTCTTCCACTTTTCTTTTTCGCTAAAATCAAACAGCATTCTTAGTTTTCAAAATCTAACATTCCTTTTAAAAGTTAATAAAGACCAAGCATGCTATTTATCTTTAAATGTTTAAAGCATACGTTCAGCATTCAAACACAAACAAATTTTCATAGCATACCAAGGTAAGACAGTTTGAGATCGTGTTTAGGACACTTTCAACCAATGGTTTCTTTGCAGCATTTATCGAACAGATCTGGAGTAGAACTTCACTTGAATAAACATCTAGTATTGGAAGCGCCACGTGACTTTCTCACATGAGACGAACAAGCATTCTTTCACGGTATTAGCTAATCAGCTTTATTGTATTCGAAACGTTCTCAAGCGTAAGAAGCATGTATTATTTCTTTAGAGAAGTGTTTTGCTAGTTATCGTGGAAATATTCTGAATAATTCGTTGTAGTCCTGAAGAATTATATTACATATTGACTTCTGTTGATTACAAATCTGAGAAATTGCAAATTCAAGCATGAATATTGGTTTTCCCAAGGATCACGTTAAACCAATAGTATTAAAGGAAAAATATGTTTTGTTATTGTTGCTGCAATATTTATTAAAGCTACTTGGAAGATCTATGTCCAATTCGAAGAGAAAGTTTTAATGTCAGTTAGCATCTGGAAACCCTGTAATCTACAAGAAGTTGTTGCTTTTATCAACACAGTATCAGAACTAGGCTCTATGAAATGCAGTAATGCTAAATAGTGTAGATAACTGTTGCTTTAAACCTCTTATTTTTCTTTTCTTTTTTCTTTCCTTCATCTAAATTTTTAAGTGAGCTGACAGTAATTGATCATCAATTCGATTGTTCAGCAAAGTATATTTAGTTTATCGGATAAAAGCACAGGAAACAGTTTAAAATTGTCTTAAACTAAACTCAGTGGCACAACAGCCTATGAAGACCAAGACTGACTGCGCCCTTCTCAGTTTTCATGACCAAAGGCTCCGAGGAGCTAGGCAAATGTTCCGGTTAAATGGTAAGTCGAACATGAGCCCCCAGGGTTTAGTTCCCAAGCACGCTTGGTATTCATTTTATCGACACACTAAATTGATAAAAATCAAAATCGATGTTGTCCATCCCGGGAACAGAACCCTGCTCTGCGGTGTGGTAGCGCAAACCACTAAGCCTTCAAAATTTTCTGACACCGGAATAAGGACGCAAGTATTGACTATACAAATAATCAATTTTCTGTGTTATTTTCGATATTTCAAGTGCTTTTCAAAAATAGATAAACTAGGCAATTTTTACAGGGAATACTTTGATTCAGAAAATGACCCCCGCCGGTCAGTTATTGACTATTTTTTCCACACAGAAGCTTTTTTATTATTTCTGCCATTATCATGCATGTAAATTTTCGTACAAGTAGGTATGTCTGTCTAACGGCAACGCCTCCTTAATATTAAATGCCTATAACATTTGCTTCGCTACCGTCGAGATGGGTTCAGCTTTAAGGCCGATTCAGATTGCGAGCGACGCAAACGAACGAAGCGTTTTTCGCTCACAGGTGAAAAATTCCGATCATTCATATTAGATGCGGGCTAAAAGCACGTGATGGTATTCACCCACTAAGGATAAAGAGCGCGCATCTCGCGAGAGCCAATGAAATCGGATGTGCAAGTGGTCAAAACAGAGCAAAGATGGTGCCTTCCCTCTGTTTTCGCGGGGAAAAGTTCGCTTCGCCCGCGCGTTTCGGCAATCCGATAATGTCGTTGTTATTTTTTGATTATTGGTTAATTTTTAAATTTAAATTCAGAAATGAACCAATCGTTTATTTTTTAAGAACTCCGGTAGATAGCAGTGTATCGTGAACCAATTGCATTTTGCAGCTATTGGCGATGGATCCAAACAATATTCGAAACAGATTTTTTGATTGGTTGATTTTTAAATTTAAATTTAGAAATGAACCAATCATTAATTTATCTTTCTCGAAGATCTCTGGTAGATGGCAGTGTATCCTGCCAACCAAGGATGAAATTTTGCTCTGTGCTAAAAGCCAGAAAGTTACAGGCATTTAGTATTTAGGAGGCGTTGCTAACGGTTACTGTTGGGTGGTGGGTACCTTTTTGGATAGGTATTGTTCACTGATGACCTATGAAGTTCAAAAAGTCGCCAGTTGTTTGTAGTTGTTTCCCAATTCACCGTTATTTGGCAAGTTCTTTATAAATGTTGCATTCTCTGGAGCAAGAAATGATTGTAGAAACATGTTGGTTGTGAGAAAACATTTAAAACTAGCAAACATGTTACAATTTACCGTTTTGTTTATTACTAGTACTGATAGTATTTTGAATTGGTAAATAAATTGGTAAAGTAATTGAATTGGTGAATGCAAAAGTACTTCAGCCACAAATATTGGAAACAAGCTCTGGGAGACAAGATGCGTGTTCAGTGAAAAAACCACGTCAGTTACATTAGCAGTTCGAAAGATACGGAGTTACTCTTTTGATCGTTGAACGTAGAAACAACGCTACAGTTTCAGACGTTTTTTCTCTTTCCTGAAAAGTTTGAAATTCTTGACTTACGTACTTCCTACACTCATCGATTTAATTAATTACCCCTTAATTTGATCAGAAATGGTTAGTTATGAAATGGTATTTTTTTATTTGAAAGGGACATACATGATCTGCATATCAAAATGTGTAAACATGAAATATTTGGTTTAGCCTCAAGTAATACGATTAAAAAATTTGTCTCATGACATCTTACATGAGTACTAGAAGTGACTTCACAAAACTTTTTAGAATACTTAGAAAGGGCTTCGTCCTAATCTCTAATCAAAACTTGAGTAACAATTATAAATTATAACAGTGCATTTCAGGAAATTCTAAACATCCGTTTATGTAATTATAAAAAACATACTTATTTATTTTTAGTTTTTAAATTTCTATACTTTGGTGGTCAATCATCGTCATATTACCTTATTTCTTTTCTTAGAAAGCAAAATTATTGAACATGAAGGACGACCAAACGCAGTCATATGAATTTAGTTTCGTTTAACGCAAAATTTAGGGCGAAAAAATAACAAAAAACATTTGAAACGCAATAATAAGTCAAAAGTTTTAACATAAAATTAGGGAGTCGATTAGTAAAAAAGACTTAACGTAAACTGCAATTTTTTACAGTAGAAATTTGGTAGTAAAGTTAATAAAATTCAACAGTTGTAAGGAAAACGTAGTACTCTTGTTCCCAAATTCCAATCCAATAAAAACAAGTTTTCTAAAATATAAATAATTGATTAGTACATATTTCTATGTAATAAACATACTGTATAATATTAGTTTTTAATAAACAAGACTAAAAAAAAATGCTTAAAAAAATACTTTTTCACTTTATAATTATATTTCATTAGAAACATCGGTTTCCTTCTTCATTTTTCATTTTAAATAAACACTTATAGTACAAATAAACTCAAACATATATAGGGTAGTATTACCGTTGATTAGAATTAACTGTTAGTTCTATTTATCTATTTAACGAAATATCTCTTTTCTAAGCTTTAGTTAATGAGTATATTTAATATTTGTTTCCCTCTTGTAATAGTTTTCTGAAAATAAATAAATAAATAACTAAACAAATAGGTAACCAAAAACTATTCATCATGTAATTATCGAAAATCAGTTCATAACTGGCTAATTTTCGATATAATTTTTTTTTTTTATCATGATATAAATGGCAACTAATCTAACTACTAGAAACATATTTTATAGCTTAGTAAAAAAATTCCTTTGTGCTTGCAATGATTAAATCAGTTTCATTAATGAATGTGAGTGATAAAGTAATTACTATGGATACTTAATTAGTTTTAATTAAGTGAAAAATCAATGTTTTTAAACGAAAGTTAATAAAGTTATTTCGAAGATGGTGGCTCTTATCTTACTAGCGCAAGATGATATGTAGCTCATTAAATAAAAGATGACGGCGCATGTAACGTAGCAGTGATACAATCATTATCGTTAATAAAATGGATCAAAAACTATATATTTGCGTTTAAATCCATTGGTGAGAAAAATAAAAGACTGCAAAGATAAAGTAAGATTTTTCTTATTTAAATGGAGGATGTTAAGAAATATTTGAATTTTTGAGCTCGGAAACATTAAAGAAGTTATATAACTAGTTATCGAGTCATAAAATAAGAAAGTAAAAAAAAAATAATAACAATAAATACTATACTGCTGAATATTTTTTAAAATTGTCTATGATAATTTATGTTGAAAGAAATTTCTCAAATAATTATGTTGCATGTATTTTCTAAAAAGGAAAAATATTACGCATTCTCAAACTTTTTATATAGAAATTCTTGATTTCATCGCAAAACACACAAGCAAAAACATCTGGCCGCTAACCATTGTACAACTTTAAGTAAGCACTTTCCTAAACTAATGAGGTGTTCAGTGCTCAAAGAAGTATTCGGTTAACTTTAAAAAATATGTTTCAAAGGTTTCTAAAAGTATTAAGCAATTACTCAAAGAGTGTTTTAAAATTTGTAGTGTTATTTTTCTTTAGATTCTGCATTACACTCTTTTGAATTACTTGCTTTTTTTTACAGATTGACATTGCTCCTTTCTTGTGCCATGAAGTTTGAAGCTTATCCACATGACAGCCAGACGTGTACCTTAAAGATCGAAAGCTGTAAGAATCCATTTCATATATTTTCCGTTAAAAACGAACTTAAAATGCTCGCATTTATTTGTGCTTAAGTATTTCTCCTGAAATGTGCATGATACTGTAATTCGTGCTTTAGTAGACGCATTATATTTAACAACGTTAAACTCATTTATCTATTAGTCAAAATTGTTTATTGATTTTAGTTAGTAGTAGACTAATGTTGGGCCAGTCCACAAAAAAGTCGCCATCTGGTCCCGAACGTGATGCCCATGCAATTTTCTAAAAAGATGCGAGTTTAAAGGGCAATGAACAAAATTTTGTTGGTTAAACCGGTGTATCTCAAACCGGTGTGGAATTTCTTCAGCAAAAAACGTTGTCAGTTATCTTTTAAAATTACTACTTTTTAATGAAACATCTGAGCTTCACGTACGGAAAAAAATTGCGGCTTTTTCGTCGAATGGCCCTGTTATTTTTTCGCTTTTGGTTGTTTAGATATCTAGACACATGATACGTTGCGGTTCAACTTTTTTAAGTACAAAGTAATCTCGTTTACATTATAGATATGTTTACGTTATAGAACTTAGATATGGTAAAGATTGTGATTAGGAGTAATCACTTTACATAGCATCGAACTGAAAAATGTATCTTAAAGAGTTGAATGACATTATTTTCATTAAGCATGTCATTTTCATTTCTTGTACTTAGAAAAAAAAGTTTTTTATTTATAAAATAATACTCTAACAGTCGCTTTTATTTAATATTGCAACAACAAGCACATCTTAGTTAGAAAAGTATCCGACTATTGATACTGTTTTTTCATAAATTGATGATGTATTATCAATGATGATTGTTAGGTTCATATGTTATGGTAACTTTTCAAAATATTACGCTTTATTATTGTTCTTTTTGTATGATATATAGAACAAATAAAAAAAGGTAAAGCAAGAATTATATCGTAAAGAAATCCTGAATAACTAGCGATTACAAAAGGAAATTGAGTGTCAAAAAAAAAAAAAGAAGTTCAATAATATTAACTGAAACATTAATAAATAAATGTATAAATTAAATTAATAAAACTGTTTCAAAACTTCGGGGCAATCCTCGGTTGTAAAAACTTTAACATTTCAAAGACAAATTCACCTTTTAGAAACTCAGAAATGAGTATATGATTATCATTTTGTAGGAAGATGTAAACAAAAAAAAAATACCAGTACCCCCCCCCCCCACCCCACGATACCTAAAATATTATTATATATCACCAATCTATTTACGAAATTTAATGCGTAAATAATTGGACAAATAATGTTTGGATTTTTCCTTTTTTTTTTTTTGCCCTTGTAAAGCATCTTGCAATATTTTTTTCTTACACTGCTTCTACAAGTATCATTTATGGAAGCGTAATTCAAAAAAAAAATATTTATTCTACAGTTAAAGTGGATCATAATTTAGTACTCAAACTTTTACTCTATGCTCCGTCTACAAAAAGATGTATCTGAAATAGACTGTCAAACGGTTTTCCACTTTGACACTTTTGAAGATTTTCTACGACAAGTTAACCTATAGCGTTCGAATTCCCTGTCTGCTTAGCATAAATTTGATTTTGTAGAAGTACAACACATAGTTTAGGTCTCCAAATGGCGCTTTTTTCTGCTTACATCTACTATTTTTCTCATGATTAATTAAGAAGAAATTACGAATTTTACATGTTCTTAGGCAATTCATTGGATGATAAAGATTAAAAATCGTACCAAAAACTGAAACCTCTCCTAGCGGCCACCCTTACGTTCCGTGAAAATGTGGTCATTCAAAGGGCAATGGTTGCTCTTAGAGGTTTTGATAATTTTACTTAAATAATTTATTACCTGATTTCTACATTTTAGGAAAAAAATTATGCAATTTGCGTTTGTTTTACAGAAG
Organism: Uloborus plumipes; assembly: GCA_038373865.1. NCBI lineage: Eukaryota > Metazoa > Arthropoda > Arachnida > Araneae > Uloboridae > Uloborus > Uloborus plumipes. The sequence continues at coordinate 12,186 of JAXGGA010008411.1, forward strand.
CCCTTTTTTTCATTTTTTTGTTTTAATTTGTGGAAGATAATTCCAAATTCAGTCAACAGTTACGGTATCCGAATTAGTGATAATATCAATTTTCTTCAAAATATACTGTGTTGAAAACAGTGCTTTTGCTTGTCCTAAATAATATTAGGAATTTCACCTAAATTCGAAATATCTCCTTTGGGTGCAAAAAAGGTTTTTAATCATGAATCAAGAATTAAAAAATATATATATATATCAAAATTTAAATATTTACCATAAAGCTAAAATGTAATTCTTTGACTTCTTCGGAAAAAAAAAATCAGTCTCATAGAATACGAAACAGTTTTAAGTGAACCAGGCCCATTCCAGTAAAACAAAATTACTTAGAAAACACCTGGTCGTTCGCTGAGCAAAAGTCTACAGGTTAAAAAAAACAAGAAATCAAAGAGTAGTCGCCAGTTTATTTCGAAGACCAGTCTGGCGACTACGCTGTCTGTCAGAAAGGTTTGAGTGCCTGCTCTTGAAGGTTGATATAACATTTTACGAATTTGGTCAAACATTTCGTACCATTCAAACTGGCAGCTAAGAGGGGTGGTCACTAAACAAGGGAGGCCGGTGCTAGGTTCTAGTGTACTGACATATTACGACTCACTCTTAAAATATAATTTCCGAAAAAAATTAAAATCTTATCCGAAAAATCTTGACTTATAATTTGATGAATATTATTTTTTAATCGGTGAATTTCCTCTAAGAAATTATTTCTAAACATTTCTTCGCCTTAATAGTAAAACAATTAAAAAAAAAATATGTTCAATTCCAGTGTCGTATACGACAGACGATTTGGTGTTCGATTGGGAAGACGAAGTGCCATTAGTTGTAGATGATGCAATAGAGCTCCCTCAACACAACTTGGTGGAGTCGAGGCTTGGAGACTGTACCAAAGTCTATTCCACTGGTAAGAGAAAATCATATAATAGCTTTAATTGAATCGCTAAATGTATTAATTTTTTTTGAAATCAGTCTTTTACATGTGCGTTCTAACAGAAAAAATATACTGAATTGTCACAGGAAAAAAGATACTGAATTGTCACAGAATTCAAATTCGATCTGTAGTTGATGATATGGAATAATAGTTAGAAAATATCTTTACAGTCAACGTCCAAACTCAAAAACTTTAAAAAATGTTTTGACAGCTTCAATAATGCATTTGCATGTTAATTTCTTACAGAGTTTAATAATAGATAGTAAATAATTACACCGTTTGATTTTCTGATTCATATTCATCAAGTAAAGCTATAAAAGTTGCATGATATTTATCATTAAAGCAAATCTGAAAACTGAGAGAAGTCTCGATTTGAAGATCTGTAAATGAACTAAGTTAAAAATTGCTGACCAGTTTAATTCTGGGACTATTTTACTACGGTTGAAACTAAAATAACACGTTTATGCGTTAGTAGACTTCGTATTTATTTTCAGTGAGCAAATTATAGACTTCACTTCAAATACTTTAAAGTAAGAAAAAATTACAAACGATATTGCAATTAAATTAAATAAAGCAGCAGAAATGAGTTTATTCGTTACCATTACTTAAATCAGTTACTGAATCCTTTTATTATTTAATGTTACTGTATTAAAAGCAAAACGACGCCCATTACTCATTTAAAATAATCAAAGTTTGCTTCTTTTAGTAAAGAATCATAAAAACCAAAGACTTGCTTCATTTGTTATACAAAATCTCCCAGACTGCCTTTTGCTTAAGTGTATCAAATTACGAAAAAAAAAAAAAAGCAAGTCAGAGCAAAAGCTTAACGATTTTGTATAGGTAATCGAAATGATGACCCATTTGGCTCCAAAAAACGATAAATTTTCATATTTCTTCATAGATTCATTAATTTTATTTCTAAAATTAATTTTACTGAGTGGCATTAAAATAAATGCATTACGCTATTGAAACGATTAATTAAACTTAGTCATGCCTTTAGCTTTAAAATTGAATTTTCTTTTAAGATGGAATTGAGTTATAAAAAATAAAAAAAAAAACAGTTGAGGCACTGTCTACTCACGTATGCTTTGAAATACTTTCTGATATTGAACAAATAGAACACATTATTTTTTCCTTAAACCATTAAACAAATGTAAACTTCAATTGCATGTAAACTGTCACTACGGAATTACTTTCTGCATTTTTGACATCAGATTTGTCCAGCTGTATATATGCTGCTTTAAACTTATTAAATGCATGAAATTAGTGGTACGAGTAATGCATAATTAATCTATTTGTGGCACTCAAAAGTTGTTTAAAAGCATAATTCTAATACACTTAAAAACATTTTTTGGAAAAACTAAATTATTTTTGACGATTCAGACCAAAAAAAGAACATATATCACATTATTCTTACATTCTTTACCATTTCCGTTTCTTATTCTTTTAGCAAAATTATTGTTTACTTTTTTTGTAAAATCATGTTTACTAATTCTAGGAAATACCTGACTAGGATATGCCTGACATTTTTTTTCCCAAAGATATTTTGTATACTGGTTGCAAACAGTGTTTAATGGACAGGAAAAATAATAAAAAAAATATTATGTAAAAAATAACTGTTTTATTAAGGAAAGAAGAATCGTCTCTTAAAAGTTACGATAGACCCCAGAGGGTACATATCTGTTTTACTAAAAAAATTTTCTGCCTACGATATAGTATTTAAAAATATATTTTATAAACAGAAGTAAAATCAGCGATTAACATAAAGTGGGAAGCTGGGAATAACTTTGAAAACTTAGCTTTTTTTCTTGAGATAGTGAACAATGTGATTTTTGATAAAGATCATATTAAAACTGCTACAGAACACACTTTACAATGGTTATGTGCTGCAATCTGTTAATACCGAATTGAAACAATACCAAGGTACTCATTGAACACTATTATTTGGTTGAAATGTTCATTTTGGGGAAATTCAGACCCTTTTTTGGACCGTCCCTAAAAAGGGACGCTAGGCATTAATGGGTTAATGTTACATCCTTCAACTAGTGGTAGGTAATTAAATCGTTAAACAAAAAGAAAGTAAGTCTTCCATCCTAGGAAACATTTGCTGTCAAATAAAGCGAACGCTTTGGAACAAGATACTAAAATATTTTCTTAGAAACATTTTGCTTTAAAATTATAAAATCCCTACGACATAGATATGGCTAAGTTTCTATTTTATTGGAAAAATATAGGCAGACACACTCTTTTTTTATGTGTTACAAACAAAATTTGATCACAGAATAGATCTTTTTAATTAATTTTGGAAGTTATTCCCAGTGGAATTTAAAAACTAATAGGGGGACTTGTCATGTAGAACAAAGCACAAATTAAAAAATGTATAACGATTTCTTACAGAAATTTGCTTGAAAGTGCAAAGCACTATGTACTAAAGTAAATCAAGCTTTAAATTAAATGAAGCAAAATTAAAAAAAAAAATAATAGACTTCAGTTAAAAGCAAGATATTTCAACATTAAAAGTACCAAAAAATTGCTCAAATGTGATTGATTTACCTATATTTTACTTCACTTGCGGATATACAATGAGATAATTGAATTTCATTCAGCAACGAAAGTACATTAAAGGTCCCATCAATGCAAATTTCACTGGCAGAATGTTACTTTTCTATTTCAGTTTCTGAGCAGAGAAAGAAAGTTACTAACGAAAAGCATTACCTGAAAGAATTTCGGAGAATTCCTTTTGACAGGAAGAGCTTTTATAAACTTTGTTGCGCTCAAAATTTTCTTTCCCAAATGCACATCGAAAATATCGAGGTTGCTGCCATATGGAAAAGTTCACTTCAACAAAAGAAATATTTTACTGACAAGTACGCTGATCAATAAATGTCTGGTGGAATTTAAGAAAAGTAAATTTGCATTTTTCTAACGAAATGTGGTTCATTTGAAAGAAAAAAGTTCTAATTATTTGTTTTTGTTCATTTTATAAAGCAGAGAAATTTTAGATTAAAGTTTTGAAAATGTTTATTTTAAGTAAAGTTGAATCAAATCAATCAAAGTACAAAATGATTTAATCAAAAAATTGGACAAAATTACAGTTCTTTTTTGTTCTTTTTTTTTCATTTAATTTTATTTTCGACCTGCAGTAATGCAGCCATGTATGTATTTATTGTAATACTTAACGTTCTTATTCGTAAAACGCTTCTTTGTTTAAAGCACTACTTGCTGCAGTAAATTCAATTTTGTAACATCATTAATATAGATAAAATAAAAGGTAGGACAAATATTAACATTTAAAAAAATACTAGCCTGATTTAGGAAGTAAGAATCAACTGCATGCTTTGTTTTACTTTGTCAAATTTCAAATGGAATTGGAATAGAAAACATTTATCACACTCAAGCACATTACTTACTTTTGTCTATATTTTATTTACATTATCATTATTATTAATGAGAAAGCAATGTTTATGACACGTAAAATCGTTACGTTTCAATATTTAAGCTAATTTTGTAATGTGACAATAAAATAAAAAAGTGTGGTTAATTTAAGTTCAAAATAATTTAGTCAAATGTTTTGCAAGTATGATATGTAAGCGTATTGATTTGAATAGTTCAGCATTTACAAATAAACAAACACTATGCAGGAATATACTGAGAGCATCTTTGTGCTCTTGTTTAAAAAAGCTACCCGTTCTTTTGAATATTTAATCGATGGCAATATTTACTTTTGATTGAGCAATCATTTTTTTTTCACCTTTATATTCCCTTTCAGCTGCTTAACATAGTAAAATCGACTAAATATTCTTAAAAATACACGAATATGCCTAAAAATAAAGCTTCTTATGCATACGAGCATTGCACAAAAAATATGTTAAATTCAAAAATACGAAGGGATAATCTTCTAATAGATACACAAAAAACATGATGACTACTTATCTTTTTTCATGAGTTGTCAGTGTAGGCGCAAACAAGTATGAATGATATATAACTGCTATTGGGTTATATTGGGATATTATTCTGCTGACTATATTTATGTGCATGATAGAGTGAGCTGTTGATCTAAACGACTTCGATAAAAGGCGAAACTATAATAGCATGACCGCCTAGATCATGTAATAAAGAAAGTATGTCTTTTTTTCTTTGAAATAACTACAGTCATTCAATATCACTTTGAAATTCAATTTCTTTATTTTTAACTCGCTCATTGTCTTCTTAACGTTACGAAAGCTGTTTTAGTAATGGTTTTCATCTATTGGCATGACGCATTATAAAATTTCACAAAGGAAATTTTCCAAATTAAGGAAATAATCATTATGAAGTCAATTAAAATGAATCATTAATATGCTTGAAAATTATTTCGCCAAGTAGTGTAACTTTGAAACGTGTTATGTTAAATATAATAAAATATTTTTAAAAAGAAAGGAAACTTCGAACTAGAGAAATAAAATTTCTAAATGATTAGAAATTTGTTTTTGCTTAAAAAAATTACAAGCTTCCTGTAATTTATTATAATGTAGGTGATAGGATATTTCGCAATTCAAAATTAGCAAAAAAGAGTCACTTGTAAACTCTAACTTTAGAGTTAATTATAACGCTAGCAATCTACAGGGATTTCTTTTTATTTCGGAAAATGAAAAATAAAACACTGATATTGTAAGCTTTCCAAAAGAGTGAAGCATTGTTAATATTGTAGAAAATTAAAATCTTTCGATTTTTAATCCAATTTGTTCAAAGTTAACTTGAATGACTTCCTCTACAAAATGGGTGATTGTAGATTAATGACATCGGTAATCGTCGCAGGTTTAAGTATGATAGAACATAAAGAAGTAAAAGATAGACCACTTCCTCATTTTATTAGCCTACATTCTAATTTTTAAACAGTCATTTATTTTTTTAATTTATTTCTGCCCCCCCCCTTCTTCCTTCTTTTTTAAAATATGAAATATGTCTGTGACACAATGCACCTTCTTTCACGACTTTATTCAGTTTTTTTTTTTTTTTTTTTGCATAACTTAAAGTAAGCTAGAAAACATTAGACAAGACAGAATAATCCCTCACTGAGCATTTGTTATAGAATTAACTAAAAAAGTAGTACAGTATGAAGTTAACTAACAGAGCTGGGATAGTGATAATATATAAACACACTATTAAGAAATCAATCTAAAAACACCAAGCTAATACTGGATTACTTCTTTTCAAAAACGATAGATTAAAGCAATTTATTTCACGAGGCTACTATTCAATGAGAACATTACATAAATGAGCAGTTCTAAGAATGAGCAAGTTCATTTTGTGTTCATTTTTGTGTGATGTCCAAATAACAACAAAACCCAAAAACTTTATTTATTATTTTTTTTTTTTTTTGAGAAAAGATTCATAGAAAAAAAACACTTTTTTCCGTGTACAATAATGCACAATAGTTGCAATTGTAAATAGTTTGAATAGAAAACATTCTTTGCTGTGCTACTGAGAGCATTATTTTCTGAAATACTTCTCCTGGGTGATGTTCGGACCAAGTTTTCAAGTCGTTGTTCCAATAAATGCAGTCAAGCTTGCTTAATCGAATAAAATATTTGCCCTGAAAAATTATTTCATTAAACGAGATATTCAATGACAATGGACATTTTCATTCATAACCGGAATGAAAATGACAAATTACAACGTAAACATTAATAATACGATTAAAACATTACGGCATCATTTTAATTTTTATGCTAACCAATTCATACATTTGGTACATGCAATATACAGCCAGTTTGGTTATACCATTCAGGTTTTTTATTTTTAGATCTCAGTCTGGAATAGGTAATAAAAGAGCTTGAGGAAGAAAAGTATTGAAGCTCGGTTACTACCTTTTTAAGGCTGATGAGTGACCGAGCTGGTGGTGTATTAGATGAGAGACTTTATGTTTGCCGATAGTTATCCGTATGCTTTAAATATGATTTTCGAAGGCTCACATATTTCTCTTATTCAGGAAATTTCACATGCATCGAGGTGTTGTTCACACTGAAGCGCCGTCTAGGGTACTACATGTTCCACACCTACATCCCTACCTGCCTGATCGTCATCATGTCCTGGATCTCATTCTGGATCAAACCGGAAGCCGTTCCAGCCAGGGTCACCCTCTGCGTCACATCTCTGCTCACTTTGTCGACTCAGCACGCCCAATCGCAGAAGTCCTTGCCTCCGGTCTCATATATTAAAGCCATCGATATCTTCATGTCTTCGTGCACAGTCTTTGTCTTTGCCTCGTTAATGGAATACGCCCTTGTCAACATCTTGTTGGGGGAGGGAGCGCCAGACGACTATTATGGAACTGATGATGACGGCCGACCTAATCCTTCGCCCCAGCAGCAGCACTGTACAGTCACCAAGAGCATCAGAAATGTTGTTGTGGTACCAAAAGCACAGGTACGGTTTTCAGATACGAATTCGAAAGTTTTTCCTTATTTTACTGTAACGGTTTAGCGTTAAAAACCACAGGTGAAAGCCAACAATTTGAAAATTTGAAACATATACTGTTTGACTAAGGATGAGATGGAAATGCAAACATCATGTTTAAAGGCGGAAGTAGGACACACCTATTACTTTTTAGGGATGCCATCTTTTTTTGCATATGTCTGTTAGCTTCTAAATTTAGCCTATGAAATTGAAATCACAAGCATCATTTTTAATTTTTTTTCTCTTAAACAGAAAGACTTGCCGTCTTCAGACTTTTACAATTTCACAGTAACTATCGGCAGATGCAATAGGTCATAACAAATTTCTCTGAAATATAAGTTTATGACATAATATTAAGCAATCAATGGATATAACAAACAGAGTTACATCGCACATCAATCATTGTACTATACATCAGAAAATCAGACATATCGCACAGGCAGAATGTACGAGTATATAAGTGCTCTTTTCATGGTACCTGTGAAATATGTAGGTAATGTATTAAGTCGGCATAATGTCAATATTTGCTTTTCCTGTAAATCTGACACAAAATAAGTTTGCGCATGGAAGTGGGCATCAGGAAACGTTCTCTGCAAAATTTGATTTTGAATCTTTTTAACCGACTTCGAAAAAGGAGGAGGTTCTCAATTCAAAGCGTATACTTTTTTTTTGTTTGTTCACACATAACATCTGATTTACTGAACCGATTTGGACAATTTTTTTAATCGTTAAGAGATGGTGTAACTTAGGTATCATGTACTCATATGATGATATTTGTTTGCTAGAAAAAAAGTTATGATCGAAAAACTAACATTTCATGTCATTTAAAACAATATCTACTAAATCGTCAATCCTTACTTCAATGAGGGCCCGATGGTCAAGTGGTTATGTGCATCAGGTTGAAGTTCCTGATGGAATGAGATCGAGTCCAGGTCTGCAAGGATTTTTTCGAATAGCTGCATATTTTTTTTTAAATGATTTTAATGATTGTAATGCCCTTATGCAGGTACATCCTCCCATGGGAATGTGCCCCATATTTTTTTATGGTACAAAATGAAAGTTTTGGTCGGATCTTTGTTAAAATTGGCAATGGGGTCCTTCCATGCTGTAAAATTTTCTTATAGACGTTTGCGCCATTTTGGGGGGCTTTGAATCGATTGTGGCAATAAATGGTTTTTGATTTGCGGAACCTATATTATTTTTTCAAAAATTATATACACAATCAATTATATTATGTTAATTTTTGTACCTTTATAAAACTCTGTATTTTATACCTTGCATTTACGTCAAATTCAAGGTAAAATTAAAAGTCAAAAATTCTGAAGATGATAAATATATGTTAAAAAATAAAGTAACTATTTTTTGTGATTTTCATATTGGTTGTGACTAAAAAACATCATTACAAACAAATAAAATGTATCAAACACCATGAGTGTTGAGTTATTGGGAAAAATCTGCTGTGTAATGTTTTTTTTTTGCACTGCGAGGGGGGGGGGCTATGAACGATCATTAAAGTGACACACATTTTTTAAAAATAAGATTTTGATTTGTGGTGTTTGAAAAAAGCTAAAGAGTCCACTTTAGTTGAAAATTATTTTCCATGAAAAGCAAAAACTTGCACCAATTTTCCAAGTCATACTCTAACTCCTTCTCCCACAATTCAAATTACTTACTTTTACTTTCAATTTTTAACCGACTTCAAAAAAGGCGGAGGTTCTGAATTCAAAGCGTATGTTTTTTTGTCTGTTTGTTCGCTCATAACATCTGATCTACTGAACCGATTTGGACGAATTTTTTTAATCGATAGGAGATGGTTAACTTAGGTACCATGTATTCATATGACGATATTTGTTCACTAGAAAAAAAGTTAGGATCGAAAAACTAAAATTTCATGTTATTTAAAAACAATATGTGCTATCGTAAATCCTTACTTCAATGAGCGACCCGATGGTCAAGTGGTTAAAATCGTCGGTTTCAAGTTCCTGATGGAATGAGATCGAGTCCAGGTCTGCAAGTTTTTTGAACAGCTGCATGGTTTTTTAACTATATTTTGATTATTTTAAGTGCATTTACACTAAAAAGAATGAAATAAATATTTTTGGAAAAAAAAATAGAACCGACTTCAGTTGGAAATTGCTCTAAAAAGTAAAAAATAATTTTTTTCTTTGAACACCATCGAAACTACTTTTAAACATAAGTTTTGAAGTCGGCGCAAAAACAATGTATAGAATCATACGCAACTACAATTCAACTATAAATATAAATTTTAATGGATTCATTTCATTGATTACCACACATTCGTGTAATGGTACAAATATTCTGCTTTTAATTTTCAATGGTTTCTTTGAAAAAATGTTGGCAAAATATGGTTAAATATCATTTTACCTATCGTTTTTGCGCCGACTTCAAAACTTATGTTTAAAAGTAGTTTCGATGGTGTTCAAAGAAAAAAATTATTTTTTACTTTTTAGAGCAATTTCCAACTGAAGTCGGTTCTATTTTTTTTTCCAAAAATATTTTATTTGTTCTGCTTTTAAGCTTACTTTTTACACATAGTTGCTAAATTGTGGACAGTATTTTTTTCCGCACATTAAAAAATATATATATATATATATATATATATATATTTTATTTTATTTAATCTTTTATTCCGAAAGTTAGTTTTTATCTGCATAGGATAAAATTTGTCTGAAGCTCCTACGAGATTTACATCGTATTCTTAAAAGTATCATTGTTCATACTTAAAAAATCGTTTTATCAGTTTAATTGTTGTATCGTTTCTTAGATAACTTACAAATAATATTAAGAATATTTTCTCCTTTCCAATATGAGTTTTATTGTGGTTATTCAAAGAAAATAAACCATCATAAAATTTATTCGGGCGAAAATAATACATGTTTTGTAACAAGAGATAAGTCAAGAAACATTAACAAGAAGAGAATTTGATAAGAAGAGATAAGAATAAGGTGTTTAATTTCATCCGGAAGAAATTTTAGTTTATTTTCAGTACAATTTAAAACCAGAAACGATTTATTGAATATAACCATATACAGGGTGGTTATAAATTAACGTGAGGTGTTTGGAGCCCTCTAGCACGTGAAGTATTGGGGGAAACATTGCCAAATTTCATGGTCACACATATTAGACCCTGGGATTTCGATTTCTGAAATTAAAAAAAATAGTTTAAGGACCGGCCACCAGGGGAAATTTTGGCGCTGCAAAAGTGCTAACTCTGATTGTCGAAGAATTAAATGCTACTGACAAAATATGCATAAATTTTGTTTGCAAAAATGGCTTTTTTATCGCAAATGCAGTTTAATATGACCACTATTGTGAAGTTGCAGGAACTGGACGCGATGCACAACATTTTCCACGGCAGCTCGTAACATATCAGAATTGATTTACCTGACTTTTAAAGTTAGAATATCGTTTAAACTTGCTATATCAGAAACATGTCTTTGATAGACAACAATTTTCAGCTATAACCATAACTAAAAATCCCATAGATTGAGGTCGGGCGACCTTGGGGGTGGGGGGGGGGGCATACCGGAAACTCTGCGGCGATCATATTTAACCTCGTTTACAAATAACAATCATTTTTTCTTTTTGAAATTGCTTTGTACTGCATTTTTTCAAATTTAATGCGCAATATTCAGAGCAACACACTGTCACAGCGCGAAATTACCCCTGTGGGCGATTTTTTAAACTAATTTTTTTATTTCAGAAATCAAAATCTCGTGGTCTGTGCGCTCATGAAATTTGACAATATTTCGCCCAGTACTTCACGCGCTAGAGAGCTCCAAACACCTCATGTTAATTTATAACCACCCTGTATTATGGAACACGTTTTACACAATAAAGTAAATATTTTTTAAGTTTGTACGTCATGATCGGTCCAGCATAAACCGCTTCCTTACAGACCCTGAAACTATTTATGTTTTTGACTTCGGTCGTAAAAGGCATAATTCTTACATTTTACGCTAGATCTGCTTTAAGTTGGCTTTTTACTCAAGGGTAAAAATATTTCACCCCTCCAAGAATCAGTCTTTTTTATAGCAATCTTAGTAAAGCAATTTGATATTCAAATTATTTAGTCTTTACTTCATTATATATACATATTATTTTACTTCTTAACGAATCTTTCTTACTTAAATTTGATTTTTGTAATCCAGATTTCATCATCCAGATTTCTTAATATATAAATAGTATTTGAATTCTTAAAGAATATTACGTAAATTTGATTTTTGTAATTGATTTTCTATTATCCAGATTTCTTAATATATAAATAGTATTTTACTTCTTAAAGAATATTTCTTACGGAAATTTAATTTTTTTAATACAGATTCTATTATCCAGATTTCTTAATATATAAATAGTATTTTACTTCTTAAAGAATACTTCTTAAGTAAATTTTATTTTTGTAATCTAGATTCTATTATCGATATTTCTTAATATATAAATAGTATTTTACTTGCTAAAGAATGTTTCTTACGTGAATTTGATTTTTGTAATCCAGATTCTATTATCCAGATTTCTTAATATATAAATAGTATTTTACTCCTTAAGGAATATTTCTTACATAAATATGATTTTTGTAATACAGATTATATTAGCTGTTACTGACATTTTGCGTGTTTGCCACCGATTAGCAGATTACCTATCTACTGATTAGAAATTAATTTCAATTTTTTGGACAAATACTTTTTTATAAGTTTTAATTTGCCAAACTGCTTAGCACCCATTTATTTAAAAGTGAAAAATAGACTCTTTCTATGAATTTAAAAGTATTTGGTAAGTGAATCTGAGTTGCTTTTATTAAATGATTTATTGGGATTAAGAAGGGCGATGTCGGGAGTTTTCTTTTGTCTGTATTTCAAAAAAAAAAAAAAAAAAAGCAAATTTAATGCATATTGGTTTCATGCTGCCGTTTTGTCTGCTTTTTAAATTAAATTAGATTTAATAGTCTAAACTGATCTTTTTTGGCATACAAAATTTCACCTACAAAAATCAGCAAGTTTCCGTAAATATTTTTTCAGCTTCTGCTCTGCTGTTTCAGAATGTATTTGGATGGCATTTTAAATCCAGTATCCTGACAAGTTATGCGTTTATAAAGAAAGTTTGACATCGACTTCAAAGAAAGTTTTTACATCAGCTCAGAAATCCTAAGACTGATTTTCATATTTCACAGGCAGAGAAAATAGGGTAGCATGTTTTCCAGAAAATTCTCAAGATACTTGATGAATATAATGTTTTCAAAATTATTTTTCGCTCCACGTTTTTGATTCTAAATATATGGTTCAATATTATACTACTATAGATTATTTTATTGCATAATAATCACACGGTATAGGTTTGATTTTACTTTGTAATGGAGCACTGTTTCATGATTTAAAAAAGGCAGTTACCAAAATTAATGCGATAAATGTTCAAAACTTACACTTGGTAAAGAATATTTATTAGCCATGCAACAGAAGAATATTCTCAAGGAATTTCTAGATGAGCGATTCTTAATCCTTGAAGGTGCTTCCTGAAAGTAGGGTCAGGGGGCGGAGAGTAAATGAAAACGAACTGTATTACCACGCTTGTAGAATTTTTGAAATAAAAATACCAGCAAGTTGAGACTAGGTAACATCAAAAAGACAATCTGAATGTTCCAGGCATTTCCAATTTCTTCTGTACAGATGTCATCATTGTTAGAAGATGATATTGTGAAATAGTAAGTCGTTTTCTTTACAGTCAAGTGATCTTATAGTTTTCTGTAGTTTTTCTCGTCTAGTGATATTTTCTGAATTATTTGTTTTGAGGTACTACAAAGAAACCCAATTTACTGTAAAATGAATATTTTGCACCGATGAACTACATGTTCACTTTTATTTCAACTAGATCTCATAAGAGCAATGATACATTATTTTTAACAAAATTTAATATTATTTTCAGAGACAAATGTCAAATGATCAGATGAAAAAAAAAATATTTTTAAAAATATAATATATGATCCTTATAATTTATTTTGCAGGAGGGATCACCACCTGTTCCAAACGGCACAAAACCAAAAAATGTGTCATCCAGCTATCGTCACAACAGACATCGCCACAGGGCTATTTTAGTTGACAAGATTTCCAGGGTGATTTTCCCTTTGTCTTTCGTGATATTGAACACTGCTTACTGGTCGGTATATTTAGATTTTGGAGACCTCTAGCCCAACGTGAAAGCTAGAAAATAATTGACATGGTTCTGAACTTCGATGCCTTTTATTCAAGATACATTGGAGAATCATTGTTTAAGGCAAAATGCAACAATTTCTCTTTTTATCCTGATCAAGTAAGGCTCAAGATTAATTTTACAGGAATAAGAAAGGTGCTAACAAATGTGAATATAACGGTTTATAACACCGCAATGGCTCATAAAAAGGAAAAAAACTGCTTGAATCTGTTTTATCGTGAAACACCTTCAAAGCGGTGAAATGAAGATTTTTGAACTGAGTAATGTTTTCATTTGCATTGGTGCTATTATGTTCATGTGTTTCTCATAGATTTCACATGAATTCACTTTAATATTACCCAGTTTTCAACCATCTAGGCAGAAAAAATGTTTTGTTTATTTTAATATGATATTCAACAGTAAGCCTAAATTTGAGCATGCCTATCAACATAAAACGTTTCGTTTGGAATTCCTTTTATTTCTTAAACATTTTTTTTTTTGAAACAATTACCGTTTCAAAGAAAACAGCTTTGAAGAAAAATATTACTGTTCTATGAATCTTAAGAAAAAGTTTTAAGTATTGCAGCTACTATCATCCTAATTTAATGTCTTTTTAAACTAGAATTCAAAACTTACTGGGCATCAGATTATCTGTCTTTATCCATTATTCGCTATCAGCAAGCGATTTCATCTTTAAAATACAATAGTATTAAACGGTAAGTAAAATTTAGAAAATAAATAGCAACAATTCAAAAAAAAAGTTGTCATTAAAAATGTTTTAACTGAAGATTTTTTTTTTAATGTTAAGACTTTTAAGGTTGAAAATTGTTCTTAAAAAAATCCTTTAAAGTTTTTTTTTTTTCAATTTTTTGATGTTTTTAGCTGAGTTTAGTCGGTGGCAGATTTACCATGTCTCAACTGTCGAAATTGTGAGAGGCCCTGTGACATAGGGTCCCCAAAGGGGAACCTAAAATGATCCATGAAAAATATTTTACGTAATTAGTCTGTTTATTTCTAAGGGGTCGCCAAAATTGATTACGATTAACCTCTATATAAGCCACTGACTTTAGTGAGATATTTCTTCTAGATTTAACTAATATTTATAGAATTTTCTCGGACTTATACTTTTTGTTTTAAAAATGTCTAAAGGTTTTGTTGGGGCTTACTCCAAAGCTGAGTAAACGAGATATTGTTGCATTTACTAAGCTTTTTGTGGAAAACTATTCGATATCTACAAATGCCAAAACAACGATTAGAGCTCCGTAAAAAACACCAGCGTGTTCATGTATTTCGATGGAAGAAACTTCACATTAGGTGTGGTTCGACTTTATTTCAAGAACATTTATTTTGCATTGACCATGAATGATTTCTTCCTAAGGTGCCTACTCGGATAAAAATGGAATCACACCATGGAAAGGAACTTTTGTAACTACCACTATAAAATTTATTAAAGGGATGTCTATTTATAATTGTGTGCAGAATGTTTAAAATTCAAAAGTCAAACATGAGTTACCAATACAAATATACTCTTTCTAGCAGTTAAAAATTAAACTTAAACGCTACCTAAATCGGCAAGTAATAAACAATCAGACATGTGGAAATATTGTACTTGTACTTAGTTGAAAAAAATCGCAATAAAGCAAGTTTTCGTAAATTAATGTGCTATTATAGGGCTAACATTAAATTTTGCATCTTGCGCTTGAAACAGTTTTCGAGCAGAAAGCTTACTAGTTTAAGGGCGCAATTATCAGTAATACGCGATAAACTTCCAAATCTGCGGATTTTCAAAACATGGACGTGTATGATTGGCGATTTGGTATACTCTTTTGTGAGAGACTTACAACTGTTTCACACACACTTCACACTTCACACTCTCCAGGGTCCCCCGTACCTACCACAACTCGTGGTTTAACCGGGATAGGGCCCTGAAGAGCGCTCTTTTCTTTTTGAACCAAACCAAGGGTCGAGCAAACCCTTGGCCCAGCACCCCCAGAGGTATCGTTTCACTTGGAGGACTTTGTGACCACGACATTTTTAACGTCCCTCAGCCACCATTAATCAAGACGGTGGATCTTTGATCGGCTGGGATCGAACCCGGGTCCCTCCGGTCACGAGTCCGACGCCTTACCGATCGGGATACCAGGGCCCTCTTACAACTGGTGTAGATTATGTACATTTGATGCATCCATGGTACTAAAATATAGCAGCCTCAGAGAGAGTTCTTGCTACTATTTTATCACATTTGCACGACATAGAAAAACACATACCTATATACATTTGCAAAACATAATAAATTAACAAACAAGTTGACTTATTCGCATATTATAACAACAAGCACTGCATTTGTGAAATTTTGGCGATAATTTTTTGATTGAAATCCTACTTAAATCTCATTCACCCCAATGTCTTTCACGTGGATCACTTGTAAGTCCAGGTCCAATGGACCCATTTAAAAAGGTTTGCTCTAGCTTCGCTGAGAAAGTTGGATATTTCAAACCTCAACGGAGCATGTAAATACAATAATATATTTAAATAATCTATATTTACAAGCTCAAAATAAGTAGTAGAAATTTCATGTTCAAAGGGTCTAGCTAAGGCCTGAAATGACACGCGAAAAAATGCAAAATGATGGTGATAATTGAAAAAAAAAGTCACGATTGTTTGAAAATATTTTTTTTTTTTTTTGGAACCAACTCTTTTAAATAAGTCACAAATTTTAACTCTGATGTTAAAGCTCTTTGTCGATACTTAAAAATATCCTCATTTCAGTACCTTTAATTTTAAAAGCTGCAACTCAGCAGAATGTTGTAAGCGCTATATATTCTTAGAAATAAGTTCATGCAAGAAGTAACAATCGCTCTGCTTTTAAATAAATAAAGCCTCTTTATATCAGTGGACGCACATTACAATGAATAAACATCCCTAGATTCAAATATTGATTCATAAGATCTAATATGTACTGTGCAATGTTAATTTTTGACAAGATTCTTGTAAATAGGTATCTCCTTTGCTAATTCTTTTTAAAATGATTTTCCCTAGGAGCAGATTTTAAGATATATACCAAACTAGACTGTACATTCTGAAAAAATGTTTAAAAGTAGAGCGTAGTCAATTCAAACTAATTGAATTATTTTTGAAATATTTGGACAATTTGTTCATTCTTAAATTAAAAATCACCTGCACTGTGCGATTATATTTTAACATATTTTCCAGTACTAAATTTTAACAATAAACTACGTTTATGAAATTTAACTACTATGGAGTACACCCAGAAAATACTCAACTAAGCATGTAGCGTAGTAATTCAATTTCAATGCAATGTTTTTTCAAAAGCTTTTAAAAGCTCGATTTCTTTTCAATTAAAAATTAGTTATAATTGTTCCATTATTCTTGAATAACCATTCAATATTTACGAACATATGTTCCTGCGATTAACCTGATTGCTACAAAATATATTGATTTTTTAATGGCATTTAAATAGTCGGTATTTCATTATCGTGGATAAACGAAATTCTTATTTTTGTTGTTCCCGAAAAAACTGATTTTCAATAAAATGTCAATCATGTACCACAATAATTTCTTGTACAAATCAAACTGTAACCAATCGACTGCCAGTAAAAATCATATCAAGCATTGGTACTTTTTAGTTTTAGAGAAATAGATTTTCCTTTGAATAACTAAAGCTGACATATTTAGTTTGTTCTCAGAAAACATCAGGCTTTCAAAAGAAAAGAAAAACATCAACAACAAAAAGAAGCTCTGATGTGAAAAACGTGGCTGTCTTTCAGATGTTAAAAAATTAATCATTTTAGAGTATTATATTTGCAGTTGGAGAAAGAGCAGCATGATAAATAGTCATTAGCAATTTGTAGAAAACCATGTAGTAAAATACCTGTACTTAAAATCCATTAATACCTAGCGTCCCTTTTTAGGGACGGTCAAAAAAGTGTCTGAATTGACTAAAAATGAACATTTCAACTAAATAATAGGGTTCAATTTTTACTGCGGTATTGTTTTAATTCATTATTAACAGATTGCAGCACATAACCATTGTAAAGTGTGGTCTGTAGCCGTGTAACCAGTATACAAAATAATCTTTGGGAAAAAATGTCAGGCATTAATGGGTTAATATAAAGTATGCTTCAATACTATTTTCTGCAGCCATTGGGACTCAAAAGTGATAACTGAATAGTTACTTGTATTAAGAGTGTAACTATCCTGATACGCATTCAAGTAATAGGTTTTTTCTTTTACATTATGGGTAACCGATGGGTTGACCTATTGTAAAAGAAAATGTTGTGAGTGAAGATCTAAGTGGTCCATTAAGTACTAAAAAGAGTTTAACGTTTTTTGATAAAAATAAAATCCTTAAAACTTGAATGTCCCCTTAATGGGGAAAAAATCACGAAAGATTTTAAGTGAGAGAAGAAATATGTGCATATATTGTGAGAATCAGATCTTTATCCCTTGTTTACTGAGAACAATCTTTAAATGTATGATATATAGTTACTGCTGAGCTCTGTTTAAGATGTATATTTCCAGAACTGAGTGAAGATGTTATTCTACAAACAGTATATCTATATTAATCATCTATTGTACAAAGAACGTTATTGTTAAAGTAAAAGAGTTATATTCAAATTACTGTATTATGTAAGGACTGTTATTATCTTGTTGAGATAAAAGCTATTTTACGGAACGATGTTTACTACTGACTGTTATGTATGGAATTGCTCAATGGTGTTCTGGGACGAATCGCTGTGAAAAATAACATGCAATCGTGATAGGGAAATGATATAGCCTGAATGAATGTAAAATTAGCCGTGTACAAATCACGTTAAAAAAAAAACTGATACTTTATTTGTCTATGCACTATATTCTAAAAATTATAAAAAATATTATCTTTTGTAAATGAGAATTAGTTTAACTGTAATTTTTAAGAAGAAAAAAAAATTGAACTATGTTAATTAACGTGTAACTTCTGGACGGTAGAGTTTGTAATCATCGACATTTTTCTCATCTCTCTCAGTTGAAAGTGTTACTTGCAGGGCAAAGGAATTTGTCCATTGCGACTAAGCTAATTTCTTTTCTGATACAGTTTTAACGCTAAACCGTTTTGTACATATATTTTTTTTTTCATAAAAGTCACCAAACTAATCCTACATGAAAAGAAACAAAACAATTTTCAGAAATTATTTTGTACTCGTAAACTTTTAATGTTGTGTGTTTGTATTTTACGAATATTATATCAGTTTTTTATTAAATCACTGTAAAAACAAAAATTTAAACGAAAGAAAATATAGAAAAGAATTAAATGAAAATATTTAAAAGCTATTATCAGAATAAAAGAAAAATACTCCAAGATATATTATATTTGGTTAACGTATACGCGCGCGCTTGGCGCGAGTGCATTAGCTTCAAACTTAAGTTTGAAGCTAATGCATTGAATCAACTGACGAGAAACAATTAGACACATGTGTATTTTAAACAGGTTGACTTCTAATTACTTACATTTTAATGTAAGACATTTAAATGTATAAAATATTTACATAATTTGCCTCATTATTTTTTTTATACCTAACATGAAATGAATACGCACCAATTAAGTAAATCTCTATTCTTCGAGTGGAACATTGCAAATAATGTGCAAAGGGCACGATAAAATCAACTCGAGTAATGCTAATTTATGATGAAATAAAAGTTTCCAAAATTCCACCCTTCATTGTCCAAGTTTCGCTGTTGCGCACTTTTCGCTGCAGATGAAAATTAACTGAAGTGTGAAAGCATAGACTCGGAGCACCGAATCTTTGACACTTTTCAACCATAAATTATATTATTTACATTTCAACCAAAATTTGCATGTTTGCATTTCATATTGACCCCTCTCAGCCTTATATCACAGCCTCCCCCCACCCCCTATCCAAGGGTGACATCATTTTGTGAGTGGCACCTGTTTCTTTCGGTTTCAAGATTCCTGGTATGGTACCTAAGATGCATTCATTTTCTTTTGAATTTTCTTAATCGTAATGATACACGTAGAAAAAAAATCTTCTGTAACAGCTTAAAGCCAAATTTATTAAATGGTGCTTTTTCAATAATTAAAATATAAATATGACAGCATAATCTTCTCTGATTGCACATATTTTAACAATTTACGTAGCAATGTTCGTCTTAACACTTTTAATGGTATAACTGAAATGATGATTGTAGACTTAGAATATCTAGGGACTTAATTTAAAGCAATTCAACTCAAATTTGGCTGTTTAAAGACGATGCGGGGTGGGCGGGGGGAGGGAGGTTACTGTCTTCGGGCTAAACGAAGAGTTTTAATGGCTTTCAGAGAAAATATTTAAAGATCAGCTTTCATTAACTTTGAACTGCAAGTTTTATTGATTCATTATTAAGCATTTCTTCATGAAATTTACATTGAAAAAAAATTATTACAGTGAATAGTATAGAAATGAATAAATAAAATGAATCAAACAAAACTAAAATTATTTTTCTCATTGTTTAACAAACTACGTATGCATGAAACGTATTTAGCAATTAAAATGTTTACAGTCCAAATTTAGAAATATAAGAATAAATTTTCTACAATGAAGTGTAACTATATTTCTTGTTAATAATATGTACTGTTTGAATTGCATTTTCCGTTATCAAATGACTGTATATGTATATATAAACTTATATGAAATAAATTCTTTATATTGTATAAATTTTTACTTGATATTTATATTTTCTTGTCATTGTCCATGAAATGCGCAAAAGTTTCTGAAACTGCCATGCATCAAAACGAAAATTACCTATCTATACTTATCTCTGCTTTACCTTAGTTGTATAGTGATTAAGTTTCGATACCGAAATCACTGGTAACAAATTATCATGAAAAAGCTTAGTGCACAAGAAAAAAAAAGCAATATGCATTGCATACGAAAAAAAAAGAGTTTGTAACCTGAAATCTTTTACTTTAGTTAATCAAGTATTCATTTCATAAATTATAATTAGAGAAGAAAAGAACCGAAGAAATCGAGAATAAAAACTGTTAATTACTAGGCGGTGACCTAGACTCAGTTTTTTCCTAGAAACAAAATCTAGGAAAAAATGTTATCCTCTTAAAACATATAAGTTTTTTTTTTTTTAAATGTTTTAAGCTCAGATTATTTTCCTATGGTTAATTTTAGGAAACTGCCGATTTTGTGCTTTGATGATCAATGTAAATCATTTAAAGACATAGAATTTACAAGTAAACAAGTGTCTGCAATTAGCTTCTAAAAACTATTTTTCCTAGAACTATAATCCACTTTAAAACGCTAAACTTCAAAAAATAAAAACAATAAAAATAATGTTGTTTGCTGTCGTGTCATAATTAATAGTTGAAAAGATGCCATTGTTCCCGATGTTGGAAGTTTTTATTTACGTATAATCAACGCAGGATTCATACAATAAAGAAAGGGGAAACAACCCTGGGCTCCGTTGGTAATCAAACCCAGGACCTATGACATTCGAAATGGTACTACACCAGTGCCGTTAATGGCATACATAATATTAACTGTTACATATGGCATACATAATATTACATAATATTAACATTACCAACATAATATTAAAAAATAGATAAACAAGTATGCTCCGTAAAAGTAATAAACATAGGAGGAAGAAGAGTAAATAGTCTAAATTTACTTTAAACGTAGAAAGTAGAAGAATTGCCATGTTTAAATTTCGGATAACGCGTTGTTTTAAGAAATAACAGCAAAACATAGAAAAAGTTTTAGAATAATAATGATTACGGAATATAGATAATTCTGAAAGTACTGCAAGATTTTTTTTCCATATAACTAAATCAGCCATTGTACTCGGTACTACTTGCAGCGCTGGACTTTTGGGAAAAAAAAAATACAATAAAAATAATTTGATTTTTCAATTTAAAAATATTTTTATTTCATTAATTAATAGTAAATAAATGAAACTAAATTGATTTTAAACGAAGAGGAAATAACAAAAAATAAGAATGACAAAAGACATCATAAAAATTATTGATCTTACAGTATTCGTGGGTGCAGGAATGCAGTTGACTTCATCCTCTGATTTTTAAAACTGCTTAATGGGGGTGTAGTTTCAACCGATATTTTAAAAAATAAATTTAATACAGAAGAAGGTACAAACTGCAAAATGCTTCAAGAAAAATTTTAATACCAAGGTTATGTTTACAAGCGCAGTTAAGGGGGAACATTTTCACACCAATGGCTCTCAAATTAAATAAAAAGTACATACTAAATTCCAAATAAAGTAAAAAAAAAAACTAAAAGCGTAAATTAATTTACATTTAAAAAAATACATAAAATTTAAATATTTTTTTTTCAATTAAAATTTAAAAAAATACATAGTTGAAGATAATAAATTAAAAAAAAAAGAGGTGATTCTTATTTTTTTACTGATTTACGTGTGGGTGCATTCCTCTGCATATGATTGCGCCAGCGCCTTTGAACTCAACTGAACAATAACACTGAACTCACTAGCATCTAAGCATCATATGTATATCATTATTAACATTCAATACAAAGGGCACTTAGTTTAAACAAGAAGTTCTGTCAAGAACTAAACGAGCCTACTTTCCCGTACATCGACATCGGCATTCTAGCGTCTGATCATTATTCTCTTGATTATCTAAGACTAAAAATTATGTCAAACATACCTTTTTAGCACTTGAAGCTGATTTCTAAAAGCAAAATATACCCCTCTCATCAGATGAAATAGACACATAAAAAGTAAATAAATGAATAAATAAAGTTTTGTCGCACCTTTTAAAGAATGTAACTGTTACAGTTCTTCCGTAGAAAAATTCCTCAACTGTTTTCAAAAAAAAATTAAAAGTACAAAGTACATCAAAACACATTTTATCAAAGAAAGAAAAAAAAAAAAGAAAAAAAACTCGTCCGTTGATAAAATGTCTCGAATTTCACTTTTAATCCGTTGCCAGTTGTTAAATATAAATAAAGAATAAAATGCCCTGGCGAATGAAACATTTTTGTTACAAAAAAAATCGTCTGCCAAAAATAATAATAATAATAATAATAAATTCAATAAAACAAATGAATAAATAAACAAAAAATCGTCTGCACAGTCAGTCATTTTTTTTCGGACTGTTTACTCAAAAGTTATTAGGGGTGACAGCTTGCTTGAGCGGTTCAATGTTGAACGAAAAATTGTTCAAATCGGAAATGTAAATACGGGAATGAAGTATCCTTGAAAAGTTCTTTCCAACAAAAAAAAGTTTGTTCAAATCGGACTGTTCATTAAAAAGTTAGTATCGCGGGACCGGTTGTTTGAACGGCTCAAATTTGAACCAAAAATTGTTCAAATCAAAAAATCAAATATGGGAATGAGCTGTACTCGCCGAGATCTTTCCAACAAAAAAAAGTTTGTCCAAATCGGACTGTTCATTCAAAAGTTATTAGGGGGGGACAGACAGACCGACCGACCGACCGACCGACCGACCGACCGACACACAAATTCCCCATCTCAATACCCTACTTTCAAATTTTTAATTTTTCGATATTCATTTTACCTTTTTATTTTTTTCACTTGGCGATATTTTTTTTTGACTTGGCGATATTTTTTAACTTGGCGATATTTTTTGGACTTGGCGATATTTTTTAGATGCATTAAGCTACTTTTAATACTTTTTTCGTCTTTCTTTTATTTTTAACGGGAAAGTAGGCTAAAAAAGAAAATATTGATACTGAGCTATTATAGTATACCTTTAAAGCAAAGGAAAAGAAAAAAACTTGAGGTTTAATTAAACTAAAGACAACTATACACTTTAAAAAATGACTTGTTTTTACAGTATAATGCACATAATTTTGTAGTAAAAATACTGAAAAGATTGCTCATTTTACAGTACTAAACTGTAAAATTGTTAATTTTACAGTTTATTAATGCGTTTACAGTTTTAAGCTGGAACCTCTGCTGCCAGTATTATACTTAAGTTTTACAGTAGAGTTACCGCATTTTTACCGCAATAAACTGTAAAAAGTCTAGTTTTGCAGTTTATTACTTTGCATTTTAAAAAGTTAAATTGTAACCTGCGCTGCCAGTATTATACTGTAAAAACAACAGTTCATTTTTCGCAGCGTACGCAATCAAATTCATGTGAAAATTCTCAAAATATTTAAACAAAAAAATTAAAAACCCCATGTATCTCACCTGTAATAAAACAGTTTGCACTTTTGATGCTCTAAAATTTTGTGCCTACAACTTAGACAATCATGAGAATGAAAATCAGTAGCACATTAAATACTTAGCTCAGAAGGCTCCGACTTTGGTGTTTCATGTTTCGGACATAATTTCAGAACGACACGTACTTGATGAAATTAATACTTATTTAAATCAAGTACTGTCCTGCGGGTATCAAGTTTAATGGGGCATACGAAATCAAGCTAAACGAGCGTCATTAAGCGAAATTCAGTTTGGGAAGTTTTTGACAGAATCACAATCAAGAAAGTTTATCCCAGTCTCCTCAAACAGTCTATCACTACTTGAAACAGCCGCAAGCTACTCATCGAGTTAGCAATAAATTTAAGCGAATCGTAGGCGGCCGTAAACAGTTTCCCCTACAGCAACTTGGAATTTATTTGGACAATGAGAAGTTTGAGTTCACTAATTACGTGGACTCGTATCTTTCTGAATATCCACTTCCACCAAGAGTCCTCATTAGCTAAAATAAACAGCTATGATACGTGATTGAGGACCACGAATTGCTTTTGAATACTAATCATTGTAATGGTGATTTTGCTCGTTCAGGGAGTAATGATCTAATCATAATGTAAAAGAAAGATTCCATGGTGTATTTACGCAATACTAAACAATTGATTTTATCGATTTAAAAAAAGAGAAAAACTCATCGAAGTAAAATTGACCTTGTTATCAGAAAGAGCTAAAATGATAAATTTTATGAAATGAAAAATAAAAAAAAAAGTAAAAATTAATACGATGACTGATTTTTAACACGTTTTCGATATAGTTAGTTTGTGAAATTATATAAGGATGCACTGAATATGTTCTAAAACAGACAGACGGTTTTTAAAAATATGCAAAAAAGAAACAGTTCGGGTTGGAAAAAAAAAAGTTGCGGAAAAAACTCATAAGTGGCTTCATTTGTTGTCAAAGATGTTTATTTTAACTCAAACATTTTACAATAGATGGCGCTGCAAATAATAAGCAAATAAATCAATTAAGGGACAATTGAAAATCAGAAATTTTCAAAATTTAATGAATAAAATTACAAAACACTAGTGTCAACATTTCCAACGTCCGATAAAATAACATATCGGAATCGAAAGAGGAAATTAGTAGATAATTTTGGAATTTTTTTCCAAAAAATTGATGAATATTCCTTTTTAATTATTTCTTTCATTCCCTCAAGAACATTCTGTACGAAGATTTTACTATCATACCATTTGAACTAAAACTATTAATCTAAAAAAATGACAGGTGAATTTGACTTTGAACATTAATGACAATGCTTGAAGGACTATTCGTGACCTTAAGCGTTTTTCTGTAATACATTTTAAAATTGTATACATTTAAATCCGTCAAAAACTAAACGAGCCTACTTTCCCCTATACCAAAATCAACATTCCAGCATCTCATGAATGTTCTCTAAATTACCTAAGACTGCAAATGTATAAGAAAGATGTATTTTTAACATTTAATTATCATTTTTAAAAGCAAAATATGACTCTCTCATCTGACAAAATAGTTACAAAAAAGTAAGTAAACTAAAAAAATAAGTTGTAGCACGTTTTTAAAACTGCAGCTAGTATATTTTTTTCTTGCAAGAAAGGATTTGTTGATCGCTTTCAAGGAAAAAAAATGAAATAGAAAGCTTATTGAGAAGAAAAAAAACGGTCGTAACTTTTTTTCTTTAGGGTGAAAATAAAACGCCTCAGATTTTATTCTTAATCTGTTGCCAACCATTAAAAATTAAAAAAATAAGCTCTTAAATAAATTATTTTATCAGTAAAAATCGTCGGCGGAGCTCCTTCTTTACGTTTAAAAATAATGCACACCGACTTCCACAGTACATACATGCCATAAGATCCAGTTTGCAGGTAGGCAACCATTCACTGAAAAAAAAAAAAAAAAAAACATTCATACAAAGAAAGGACAAAGACAGGAGAGAAAAAATACATCCATTCTCGAAACGGGATTTGAACCGGAGCTTCTCGAAATTATCGTTTATGATGGTTAAAACAAAGCCACAGCTCCGAATTTTTATATAATGGAGCTATAAACTATTTTATGAGTAAGTGTTATTTCATCTGCGTCTGACTGTTTTAAATATAGAAGCAAAAGAAACGTTTACAAAGTAGCAATGCTTCTTCCAATTATGAACAGGAGTGTAAAATCCGAAATGGGTCCAAACTCATAAAACCTAGTTACGTCCATAGCTCAAATATATGCATAAAAGTTAAACATAAATGTCAGAAGCGGGTATCAGTACATAAACCATGCATAATCTCAAAACTTCGATAAAAAGTTACTCGCACGAAAATAAACAAAAAGCGCAGTTTTAAACCGACTTATGAAGTGAAAATGAGCCAAGTGCACTCAAATTTTCCCTCGTCGATACAGTAGACTGATTAAAATGCATATGCGTCAAAAGGTTCGTATTTTAAACATAACTCTGGATCTAGCTTCCTAATTTTTGCAACAAATTAGAGTAACGGTAGAAAAGACAGAAGATTTAAGCTGTAAACAAGTATAAAATTTTAAATATAGTACCTGCAAATTTAGGTGCTGAAAACATGTTGAGTTAGACATTGTTAAGTGTGAATAGTTTTTATTATTTCCACACGCGTTCTTTTTTTTTTTTTTTAAATTCTTAAAATTAATTTTAGGAATGGAATATAGGAATAGAATACGTTTTACGTGTGACGCACTTTGCGCTTTAAAAAGTATCGATTAATTGACATTTCAAAAAATAATTCATTGTGGGTTTAGAATTTTTTACGGAGTTAAATAAAAGAGTTTGAAGAAGGTTTCTGACGAGAAAAAAAATAAATAAGAAAGCCAGCCACCTATTTTCCACATCTCCAATAATACGTTTTAAAATTTACTATTGCTCTATTTTTTTAATGTACGTATATGAAAGTAAATAGAACTACGTTGAACGCCTTTTTGGAAACAAATCCGAACTTTTTGAAATAGATGTAAAGAGCTCCTTGTCAATCAGGTCTGTTAAAGAGAAATGTTCTGCTTACATTTGTTTAAACAAACATGCGTCTTGCAGCCTTGTTTCTATGAAAGACTTTCCTGGGTACATTGTTCCAACCGTTTCCTAGCCCTGGGACTGCACTAGCAACACATAATGTGGTGGCTCACTCCTCAAGGTACAAAGAGAAATTCTATAAAAGAGATTTTCACAAGAAAGAAGGAATTGACAGACACAGAGACCGAAATATTCTCCGAAATAATCAATGTGATAAAGATCACCGTAGCAAAAAGTGGACGAAAATAGTGAGTGGATGTCAACTGTTAGAGGTCAAGTTAGAGGTTGCGCGGCAAGTTAGAGTTAGAAACATTTTCAACCGTTAAAATTAGCATTGGATCAACTCAAGTAACCAAGAGTGGACTTACCGAGATAGCTAACAAAGCTTCATAGTGTTCTATTTTAATGATTTTTCATTAAAAAGCTTCATATTTTAATGATTTTCGGAATTAAAACTCTAGCTGTTTATAAGATCAGGGGGTTGAGAGGTACTTATTATTTGGTTGAGCTTCGTGCTATAACGTTTGAATAGTTAACACCAATGAAAGTAAGAAGTAGAGGCATATTTTGGTGCTGCAAAAGTGAAATATACACTGGCGGAAAAAAAAATCACAACACAAAGAAAGACTTGTGTAAGACAAACGAAATTTGGTATGCGTGTTTATACAACTGAAAAATGACATCGATTGAAATTTCGCGTTCCGCGCATGGCGCAGCTGGCGTCACTCAGAACATGCAAATAAGGCTTGTTTTTAAAGCGTGTTCTAAAGCTCGTATGTATTATTTTTCCGTGAAATTTGGCGAATTACGTTCATGTTAGCTAGGAATGCCTTTAAGAAGACGAAGAAGCCATTATCAACAGCTCACCGAGTTTAAAAAAGGTCGTACAATTTGGCTACGAGAAGGTAGATTTTCATTTCGTGATAAAACCAGAAAGACTTGGGTGGGAATGTTTCCACCACGCATGATTATTGGAAGCTATGGGCAAGGGATGGTACTACCTCAAGAAGATCGAGTTCCGAGCTGCCACGTGGCACGACTGATAAGGAAGATCGCCGAATCTTGCGTACGGCTGTGGCTCATCGTACTGCATCTGCGGCTGACATTTGAGCTGCAGTTGGTACCGTCGTGACCCAAGGTACGGTAAGAAACTGTTTACTTTAAGAACAGCTCCGAGCCAGGCAGCCTGCAGCCGGTATTCCATTGACTGCAAACCATTGCCTTTTCCGACGACAGTGGTGCAACGACAGAGCTCACTGGAGGTCGGAGTGGAGATTTGTTGTAATTTTTGATGAAAACAGATTCTGCCTTAGTGCCAGTGGTGGCTGTATATTGATCAGAAGGAGGCCAGGGGACCGCCTGCATCCAAGCGGTCTACGGCCTAGACACACGAGACCCACCCCTGGAGGTATGGTCTTTGGAGCAATTTCCTACGACAGCAGGGGCATTCTTGTGGTTATGCCAAACTCAGTGACTGAAAATTTGTCGTCAGTCTGGTAATTTAACCAGTAATGGGCGTTTTCCAACCGGATAATGCTCGCCCTCACATCGCTGCTGTAACGCAATGTACTCTACAAAGTGCTGACATGTTACCATGACCTAAAAAATCACCACGTATGTCTCCAATTGATAACGTATGGGATATCATGTGACGGCACCTCGAGCATCATCCACAGTCACCAATGACGGTTCTAGTATTGACACAACAAGTGCAACAAGCATGGAACTCTATACTACAAAATGACATTCGGCACCTGTATGACATAATGCATGCACGCTTGCAGGCTTGCCTTCAAAATTCTGGAGGTTACACCCTCTACTAAATTAACATAATTTCACATTTGCACAGCATTTTCTTCAGCTTAAATTAGCCAGTGATCTTGTACATTTAATCAATTAAACATGTTAACTAGACAATTGCATTACCCAAATTTCTTTACGCTACAGAAATTTTTTCTTGGTGTTGGGATTTTTTTTCCGCCAGTGTAAAATTGGCAAGCTAAATCGTACACAATTTGGATGAAATAGTAGACAAGTATTTCAGGTTACAATAAACTCATTTTTCAATGCAAATCCTATAATTTAGTGTATGTTATTGTTGTATTATCATATTTTACAAATAAAAGTTTTGAAAAAAACTTAATAAATACTAGAATACTTTTAACAGAAAGCGCATTAATCCAAATTGCAATTAAATAAATAAAGTGTCCCGCCCCCCCCCCCACTATTTTTTTCAAATTTACGAGGGTTGTTTATTTTTTTTTCAACCTCCGATAGGCTATAAAAAATAATTGGATTCAAATAAAAAAATATTTTACTATCCAAAGTAAGGTACACTGCTCTACAATTCTCTACATAATCACCTTGACGACTGAAGCATTTGTTATATCTGTGAACAAGCTTTACAATAGCCTCTTCGTAAAATGTTGCCGCCAATCATTGGAAGTGAGTTGTGACGGTGTTTTTGGGTTCCACGCCACTTTGGAAGCACGGTGCCTTTCCAGAGCCCAAGCAAGGGTCTCCAAGTCCCTGCTTCAGTTCAGGGAACAGATGAAATTCACTTGGTGCTCGTTCGGAACTTTATGGTGGGTGTTCAAAAATGTTCCATTAATATTGCTGGATGAGCAGTTGGGTTACACGAGCTCTATGATGACGGGCATTGGGATGCCTCCAGCTTGGGGTCTGGAAAGGCATCGTGCTTCCAAAGTGGCATAGAACCCAAAGACACCGTCACAACTCACTTCCAATCATTGGCGGCAACATTTTACGAGGAGGCTATTGTAAAGCTTGTTCAAAAATATAACAAATGCTTTAATCGTTAAGGTGATTATGCAGAGAATTTTAGAGCATTGTACCTTACTTCAGATACTATTTTTTTCTAATTTGAATCCGTTAATTTTTTATAACCTATCGGAGGTTGAAAAAAAAAACAACCCTCGTACATAACATGATTTATTTTTACATCACTATTAGGTTTTAAAAGCAGTTTCGTAGCATTGATGTATATTTTGTTAAAAAATTTAGTAAAAAAAATTATATGTATAAATTAGGAATACGCATGGGAGTAAAAAAGAAGGAAGCATGGGCAAAGTTCGAAAATTTCCATTCGAATAAGGTTAGCAGTGCTTGAAAAAAGAATCAAAATGTTCCTCAAATTGGCGATCCCCATAAGTTTGTCTCCGGTGCAGAGTGACCATCTGAATTATTGTTCGATGATCACCCTCTGAAAATCTTCGTCTGGAATCATTCCAAAAATCTTTAGCAGAAAAAATCTAATAAATAAAAATAAAATGCACTTTAAAACAAGAACAATATTCCTCATTTTCACCATTTAAATGAAATCATTAGTCCCCAAAATCATTAAAATCTTTAAAAGCACAAAATATCATAAAACGTTCCATAATATTTTCAAATAATTCTTTAAATGGCGGGGTTACATAATTTGTTCACATGGCGAGACTGGAGATAAAAAATACGTTTGGCAGATTCTTTTATGTTTTAATGGATTTCTATTGCTAGTTTCGGGGACGTTTTAATTTTATTCTCCAGTCCTGAATAATATTGGGATTCTTTGAAGTAAAAGTGAAATGCAAAATTCTCCGTGTTCTAAAAAGTTTGGTAACAGCAGACACTAACCAACTAACTTCAGCTTTTCAGGAGACAAATTAAAATATTAATTAAAATGTCGTGATATAAAAAACATGTATTTTTTATAGCACGTTGAGCATTTAGCGAGTTTCAATGTCACGTTTTTTTCTTTTTAATCAACGTGTGGCATTCCTCATTTTTTTTGTCGTTGCAGCTAGAAAAAAAAAAAAGACTGACTAGAAAACTTAGTTTAACCAAGTTTAAGAGAAAAAGCTTATTTTTCAGAAATATAAGAATTAGCTGTTTTACAGTTCAAACCATCTATATTCAAAATACATAAACGATAAAATAAGGATATCTAAATTTATACACGCACTTGATATATGTAAGTAATTTTTTTCCAAATACTGTAAATAAAATTTCCGCTGCGGTTTAATTTAAAAATACACTTTTAAGTTTTGCAAAATATATCATTGGGAGGACTTACAGTTACGCGTAATGAACTTTTATTTAATTTTACCCATCTTGTCATATTTAATGAGAACAAATTATCCTTACATTATGTAAAAAGCTATCTTGAATTCCAACAATCATCGAATAATATCTTCTTTTTCATGCTGTATTAAAAATATGGAATTCCCTCCATAAATGACGAAGCTTTCACAATTTTGGAAAAAAGAAAATCAACGAAGTAATACGAATGAATTACCGTTAATGCTTCTATTTTCAAAAAATATTTTAGAATGCGTCAAAATGCAAATATTTCTCTTAAATTACTTCCAGTACTTTTTTTCATTTAAAGCAAACATTCTTGGCAGATATTCCACAGCTTTACTGGACATTAAGTTAATATGACTTTTTGCATAAATTATATTAAATCAAAGCATTTAAATTTCGAGAAAATATCCACCTGAACTGTTTTCTTAAAAATTAATTAATTATGTGTTCGTCATTTTAATTTATATCACGATTGAGTCAGGATGAGACTCATATTTTTTAAGCTGAACTAGAGCTTGCTCTAAGATGTTCATTTAGAGTTCCAAATCAAGCATGAGTGTCACGAAAATGTGATGTGTGTACAGATATTTTCTACAGTGGTTTTTATTTCATTCATTTATACTTATAATATTTTTCAATTTAGTACACATGAGTTTAAACATAAATCCCGCGCATTACTCTGAAGGATGGTTTGCTTATGCTCCTTAATATTTTTTACATCTTAATCAACATTTATCAGTAAGGCATCGTCATAATTACGATTTCACGCCATTAATGGTATAGAAAATAAAGATGTGATTATAGTTTGGCTTATTTCGAGATAGTACTCAAAAATATCGAGGTTTTGTTAAAAGTGTCGATACACAGATCATTTGTCGAGGAAATACCAAAGAGTATAACCAAAATCAATTAGTTGCACTTTATCTGTGCATTTAATTACGATTTGACAATACAGTATGTTTAATCTAACATATTATTATGTTAAAAGAGTGTAGCATAAATATAAATTGGGATCATCAAATGTTGGAGAGGATCATTGTGCCTTTTTGCATGCTTTCGGTAGTTTTCAAAAAAAAAAAAAAAACTACTTTTTGTTTGAACAAGCATCAATGTTATACTCTTTTTCGCATTTACAACTATGTCAAACATACTCAAAGTGCACACTTCACACACTCCAGGGTCCCCGTACCTACCACAACTCGGTAAATTTAACCGGGATAGGATTCCTGAAGAGCACTCTGTTCTTTTTGAACAGAGAACCTAGGGCTCAATCTGCCACCTACTCTTGACTCAGATCTTCGATTTATAAAAATCTAACTAGTATGGGATACTGTTCCCGTAATTTTTCATAGGAACTTTCTTCTACACTTAAAATCAACATGATCTTTTATTCTTGCTCGGGTTGCAAAATCCAAAGTAGATTTTTACAGAAAGACAAAGAGAATATACATCGAGATTCATATCCTCTTCATATTTAGTACTCGCTCGCATATTTTTATTCTCTATCTCCACCATTAATATATCGCCTGACAGCGAAACAGTTTCATATCGATGACAATAGCGCTTCATCTATCTGCGAGATAAATGTGAGGAAGATATGAGTTCGTGTTTCGGTCCCCACTGAATGAATCTTTAGGGAT
This sequence comes from Uloborus plumipes, assembly GCA_038373865.1. Taxonomy (NCBI): domain Eukaryota; kingdom Metazoa; phylum Arthropoda; class Arachnida; order Araneae; family Uloboridae; genus Uloborus; species Uloborus plumipes. The sequence continues at coordinate 44,779 of JAXGGA010008411.1, forward strand.
ATGAGGGAATAATAGATGCCTTACGGCACTGGAAAAGGAAATGCTTTGAGAATTCTCTGTCTCGCTCTATTATAATTTCTAGACAAAAGTTCTAATTCAAATCGAAGAACTGGTTCGTACGAGTGCTGAGTAAATAGAAGCAAAACACCTAAGTGACAACAAAACTTTGATACAGGTAAATTATCTGCGCAACATTTTTCGTTCTTCGTGTTACACTATACTTCGTGTTCTACTACGCTATATTTAAAAGGTTTTGTCAGTTTTTTTGCCAATAGAAGCAATAACGGTACAAAATATGAATGAGGCAGTTTAAGAGAGACAAATTTTCATACAAAAGTACATGTAGAGATGCACTCATTTACTTTGAATGAGTGAATCCCTCTCTTTCTCTCTCTCTGTATATCTTGCATGTTTCTTACTTTGTATGTTTCTTAGAAGTTAAACATTTTACATCTAATATTTGCCAATTTTGGCACAGAAGTTCCTTGATGCTCTAGAATTCACATAGAGAATATTTTGTCAAGCTAATCCGTGAAATAGAATGTTTACACATATTAACTACAATGATTGCATTTTTGAGATTTAAGATCATCCAAAGGGGACTAAAAATAATCGTTATATCAGAACAATGCTTCTTTTTTGACACGTTTACATAAAAACGAGCCCTGTCTTTTTAAATTTTAGCCTGATTGTTGAACACACGTCACTTTAAATGGTTTATTTTTTAGGTGAACTGTGCAATACAAAGCAAAGCAGTTAGTATGTCAAAAACTAGTATTTTCCGCATTTAATATCACTGAAAAATATTAACAAAAAACTAACTTTTGCTTATACAATTATTTACAGTGGTATAAATGCTTTAAAGCTAATGTAATTCAATGAATTACTTTGATCAATATTATGAAGAATTAGAAAAAAAACTAAATGAAAAACTAACTTTTAAAATAAAGTTTATAAGTAAAATAAAACATTGACAGTTACCATTTATAAGGTGTCCATTTCATTTTATGTCCGAACAGCTCAAAAGCTTGACATGCTTATGACATTAGTTGATGAAAAACGATCATTATATCATCACAATCAGGTCGCTGGACAAATGAGCTAAACTGTTAAACATAAATCTCTTGAACTTCTATCTTTAACCGATTAGTTAACTCCACCTTTGTCTTGTTCAGTTTTCGTCTTTCATTTCTATTTTCAAGACGAGAAGAGAGTTTTCATCACGAATTTTGACATTCATTTAGGTTTAGGAACTCATTTTTAAAGGAGTGAGAAGCAAAAACAATATTAGTACGTAATCACAACAAATGTGCGCATAAATTACAATTAAAATTGCTGTTTTCTATTTAATTATAAGAGTAAAATACCACATATTGTGCTATAAAATAATTTATGTATAAGTTCTTGCCCTTATATAATTTAACTATCCAATCACAACTATGTATATTGACATTGAAATTCAGTACGCAATTTAATTACACGCTATTGAGTTTTCCATCTCTTTAAAGCAATGAATTACAAATCAAGCTGCGTTGTATTCTGCTGCTTAATCAAGAATAAATAATTCTAGGTCATGATTTATTCCGCATAAGCCAATGCCACCTGCTCCCATAAGCCAAAATGAATCATTTAAATATGAACAATACTCTATTTCTGCAGTGGTGTTTGTTATACTTTGTAAGCAATAAGCGGCACCTTCATTTCAATTAACAGAAATTATTCAAACTCTGGGAATTGTTTGCACGTTTTGTTGCAACTGCCTGCCATGATTCGAACCGTAAACTCTACCAAAAAATTTGGTTTTAAAGGGCCCTATTGAGGCCTTTTTCCTTTGGCTTAAAGATAGATTTTTCTCACACAAAAAGGGATTCAGTATAAATAATACATACATGCATGTAGGGTTTCATAGTAGGGTCAGGTAGAGTAAACTAGTGTCAGGGGTAAAGTGGGTCAGGCTCTTTAGAAAATTACCTAAACATTGTGCAAATAATATTTTCTTTCAGCGTTGCCATTTTTATGTATTATTGATACCAGGCAACCTTTTTCATGCTAAATAAAGTGCAACTTCTACTTTAAATTTACAGATACTAGCGATTAAGTGTTTTTCCTAAAAGACGCTTGCCTGTGTTCATCATAAAAACTTTTGACTTAAAGAAAATTAAAGGAAATACACCTTAAGTTTTTAACCTACTGCATAGAGCACATTTTCAGGAAAAGCTTCCTAAAATGTGAATGAAATAACAGCAAAAATGAAAATTTCAGGGTATTAAAACATGCGTGGGTTAAAATGGGTCATTTTTCGCATTCGATTTGGCTTAGTATACACTGAAGTGACAAAAGTCATGGGATAGCAATATGCAAATTTTCAGATGGCAGTAGCATCGCATAGAACAAGTATAAATGCGCAGTGCTTTTACAGAGCTTTCATTTCTGTTCAAGTTATTCATGTGAAGAGGTTTTAACGTGATGATGACCGCACGACGTGAATTAACAGACTTTGAACGCGGAATGTTAGTTGGAGCTAGACGCATGGGTCATGCCATTTCGGAAATCGTTAGAGAATTCAACATTCCCAGATCCACTGTGTCAAGAGTGTGCCGAGAGTATGAAATTTCAGGCATAACATCCCACCATGGACAGCGCAGTGGTCGACCGCCTGCACTTAAAGATCGAGACCGGCGACGTCTGCAAAGAGTCGTAAATTCTAACAGACAAGCAACACTGCGTCAAATCACCGTAGAAATCAATGTGGGACGTACAATGGACGTGTCTGCTAGAACTGTGCGGAGAAATTTGGATTTCTTGGGCTATTCCAGCAGAAGACCGACTCGAGTGCCTTTACTGACAGAACGACATCGCTTGCAGCGACTCTCGTGGGCACGTGAGCATATCGGTTGGTCCCTAGATGAATGGAAAACCGTGGCCTGGTCCGATGAGTCACGATTTCAGCTGGTAAGAGCCGATGGTAGGGTTCGAGTGTGGCGCAGACCCCACGAAGCCATGGACCCAAACTGTCAGCAAGGCACTGTTCAAGTGGTGGTGGCTCCGTAATGGTGTGGGCTGTTTTTTCATGGCATGGACTTGGTCCTCTAGTGCGACTGGACCGAACATTGACTGGAAATGCTTATGTGCAGCTACTTGGAGATCACTTGCAGCCATTCATGGACTTCATGTACCCAAACAACGATGGGATTTTTATGGATGACAATGCGCCATGTCACCGGGCCACAACTGTTCGCAATTGGTTTGAAGAAAATTCTGGACAATTCCAACGAATGATTTGGCCACCTAGATCGCCCGACATGAATCCCATTGAGCATTTATGGGACACCATCGAGAGGTCTGTTCGTGCCCAAAATCCTGCCCCATCAACGCTTTCACAATTATGGACGTCTATCGAGACAGCATGGCTCAATATTCCTGCAGAAGACTTCCAACGACTTGTTGAGTCCATGCCACGTCGAGTTGTTGCACTTCGCCGGGCAAAAGGAGGGCCGACACGATATTAAGAGGTATCCCATGACTTTTGTCACTTCAGTGTAAAGAGGTAATTATATTTTTTGCTTACTAACTCATGTTTTGTTGTCATGTACGTATGAAAAATTTTAAAACAAGTAATAAATTGCTTTATCATTATTTTGATGCACAAATATAGAAACTTATAGAGCAAAATAATTAAATCAAATTAAAAAGTCAAAATTTAAAGCGCAGCTTTTGTTCGAGGAACTTTCTTCAGGAAATGTTGTAAAGAAGTGAAGCAAAAGTGCCTTATTTTTGCCGAAGAAAGAATCCTGGGCAACCAAATCATAGAAAAAAATTCTACAGAGCTGAATATAAAAAATGCAGTTGAAGGAACGGCAGCAACATCTAAGATCTTAACAACAAGTGAGACTGTTTCTTAGATATTGGAACAAGGCGAGTCAAGCATGAGTTTTACTTGTATGCATATTTAAACTTCTATAATAAGCCTATATACCAATAACCAAAACTAAAGCAGAAACTTTCAAGAATACCAGAAGAGATAACTACACACACGCAGAAAGAAACTTGTGACATTTCAACAAGCTCGACAATAGTGAAAAGATAGCACCCTGAAAAAGTATTAAGAGATAAAAATCAATTAAACTGACACACAGAAACAAAACTAAGTTCATAATAAATAAACCTTTTCTTTAAAAGAAATGTATAACTGAACGAAAGTGCATTGTTAGCAACCTTTAACAGATGGAAAATGGGAACAATTAAGTTTTTGGGGGAAATTTTCAAAAAAGTATATTTTAATGCCATCATTCTTCATCACAATGTAGAATAACGTGCAATAAAATTTAAAAATACGGAACAAAAGTTTTGTTTCCGGAGAGAGATGATGTTACAAATTATGATTCATCGCAAACAGTGTTGGACATTCCTGGCCCTGAAATTAATGTAAGAGTACAGTATTAGTTTCTAAAAATGCTTACATGCTAATTGTTTTCTCATTAATGTACAATATTTCTATTCAATAAATTGTGAAATTAAAATCTTTAAAGAATGACTCATTTCACCCCATGCTATGGAGTAAAATGAGCCATTGACAACACATTTTCAAACTTATTTATCAGTGTCAATTGTTTGTTTTTCACGAAATCTTTCACTTTAAATGTTATGAGGAAGAGTTTTTTGCATATCCTGAGCAGTTTATTCACTGATTTAATTAATATATTTTTTGCTGTCAAAGCCTGATTGTAAATCTTTTTTAACACATTTTAGGCCACCTGACCCTACTGCCAGTTGGAAAAAAATGTTTGAGAGATAGCACTTAGAATTTAAGTAAAGAGATACAAATACATCAAAAAAAGAGATTAAAAAACTAATTCAGATAAAAATTTATCATTTTTACAATACAAATCAAATATTACTAAAAAAAAACAGCGAATGTATTTAAAACATCTCTCATAGGTAGTTTATTTATATACCTTTTGCATTTATACGTCGTTTTCCACTCTCTAAGGGCCCTGCTCCACATCAGCGTAAAACGCGACCGAAACCGAAGGCAGAAACCGAAAATCCGGGTACTTTCCATAGGAACACTATGTAATCCATTTTACGCTTCTGCTTTATTTTTCTGCTTTACGTCAATGTGGAGCAGGGCCCTTAGTTTCAAAAAAAGTTCTACTTTGCCAACTTTCTTTGTGTCTATTGAAAAGGTTTGAAAGCAGAAATTTTCAAAATGCAGATGTAAAGTCATAAATAATTTTACATCCGGAGCTCAAGCTTTTTTTCCTTTAAAATTACTTGCAACTCCAAAACGCGCGTCAGCATTATTTGTAACTATGCGCTTTCAATTTTATTTCATTTCTTCTTACTTTGTAGCACAAGGTTATATATTTTACTTCTCATCACAGTACACGCGTTCCGATTAAAAAATTCGACTAATTGAATTCGTGACAGCAAATTAAAATCGTTTAACTTACGATGAACTTTTCGAAGAGTCCTTTTCCCGTTTAAATTGTTCTTTCACGAGTTAAAATAATAATAAAACAGAGCTATACAAGAGGATGAACTCTGGCATCTTGTATGCTTTCAAAAAGCGCTTTCTTATCCCATTCAAATAAAGGAAAACCAATTTTAATTATCCTTTCCTAGCAGACGGAAAACTTTCGGAATTCTTATTTGGAAGTTTAATAGAATTCATTCGAGAGTTAATTAATTTTGACGCTTATAATGTTTGACTGCGAGCTTAATTTGTAATTTTTAATATTAGCTTTTGAACTTCTCCAGTCGGTTTCATTTATTTAGAACTGGAGAGCAGGGTTTTATAAAAGGGGTTCCATGTTCATGCAGGTTTCCATTATTTCTTAGAAAAACTTCAAATTCTCATTTTCTTTCTTCACACAGGCATTTTTGAAATACACAAAAATACCGTACGTTGAATTATATATTTAATTTCTATGAAAAACCGTCGCTCGTTTATTATATAAGAACTTAATGAGACAAACTTGTTTAGTCCGAAATGCCAAATGAATGTGTTAACATTTATTTGAAAAAAATAAATAAATAGAAATAAATATTTAAATTTAGACCTATTAAATTCAAAGGATGTTCTTCATAGTCACGCTTTACGAAAAACTTTGTATCCCTTTGTTATGTTATTTGTTTCGACAAATGGCTCCTATTGCAATCTTTTTGTTACGAAAAACATAATTTGAATTCAGATCATCTAAATTCAAATTAATGCCAGGGGATGGATACTTAGGGATGAGCATTATATACTGTACTATGAATGCTGTTTTATTCTAAATTGAAGTGGCGTAAATAGTCGTTGGTTTCAGGGGGTGGGGGGTATATTTAGAGTCTTGGTGAGATTAAAAAAAACGACGGGGGAGGACGAGCTCTTTTATTCCATTATTGTGCGTGTATACATAAATACATATGGGTGATTCTACAAAAAAAGGGCAAATTTGTGTTCCATACTGATTCCTCCTTTTGTTTTTAGCCTACTTTCCCGTTAAAAATAAAAGAAAGACGAAAAAAGTATTAAAAGTAGCTTAATGCATCTAAAAAATATCGCCAAGTCCAAAAAATATCGCCAAGTTAAAAAATATCGCCAAGTCAAAAAAAAATATCGCCAAGTGAAAAAAATTAAAAGGTAAAATGAATATCAAAAAATTAAAAATTTGAAAGTAGGGTATTGAGATGGGGAATTTGTGTGTCGGTCGGTCGGTCGGTCGGTCGGTCGGTCTGTCTGTCCCCCCCTAATAACTTTTGAATGAACAGTCCGATTTGGACAAACTTTTTTTTGTTGGAAAGATCTCGGCGAGTACAGCTCATTCCCATATTTGATTTTTTGATTTGAACAATTTTTGGTTCAAATTTGAGCCGTTCAAACAACCGGTCCCGCGATACTAACTTTTTAATGAACAGTCCGATTTGAACAAACTTTTTTTTGTTGGAAAGAACTTTTCAAGGATACTTCATTCCCGTATTTACATTTCCGATTTGAACAATTTTTCGTTCAACATTGAACCGCTCAAGCAAGCTGTCACCCCTAATAACTTTTGAGTAAACAGTCCGAAAAAAAATGACTGACTGTGCAGACGATTTTTTGTTTATTTATTCATTTGTTTTATTGAATTTATTATTATTATTATTATTATTTTTGGCAGACGATTTTTTTTGTAACAAAAATGTTTCATTCACGAGGGCATTTTATTCTTTATTTATATTTAACAACTGGCAACGGATTAAAAGTGAAATTCGAGACATTTTATCAACGGACGAGTTTTTTTTTTCTTTTTTTTTTCTTTCTTTGATAAAATGTGTTTTGATGTACTTTGTACTTTTAATTTTTTTTTGAAAACAATTGAGGAATTTTTCTACGGAAGAACTGTAACAGTTACATTCTTTAAAAGGTGCGACAAAACTTTATTTATTCATTTATTTACTTTTTATGTGTCTATTTCATCTGATGAGAGGGGTATATTTTGCTTTTAGAAATCAGCTTCAAGTGCTAAAAAGGTATGTTTGACATAATTTTCAGTTTCAGATAATCAAGAGAATATTGATCAGATGCTACAATGCCGATTTCGATGTACGGGAAAGTAGGCTCGTTTAGTTCTTGACAGAACTTCTTGTTAATTTAATAAAAAACTATTTTGATAATGTTGCGTTGATGTTTTTATGCGTCTTTTGTTCTATAATTCTGATTACCAACAATGTCAATAATTAATTATTATTCATTTAAAAAAAGGATATTACATTGAAATGTCATCCACATGCCGGTCCCGTAGGTGTAATCTTCACAATCTATGGAATCTATATTTTAAAAAAATAAGTGATTTTTTTCTCTAAGCTTTGTCCCAGCGATTATCAGCCATCCACATGTCCGAAAAGTATTGATATTTTTCTCTAAAATGTTTTATTTCAAAATCTGGCAACACATCTTAAAATGAAGCATGGAATACTTTGTTATTCCTGGCTGAAGATTAATTTTGCTGTTCTGCAATTACTTTTTGATAAAAAATAAGCTTAACTCATTGTCAAGGCAAGTGTTTTTCATCTTTGTCATTAATATGGCCTACAGAATGCAAGTAAAATGTATATGTAAAATTTTTTTGATGATGAATAGTCCTAAATCTTACATTTGTAGGTTCTTATTCGAAGTTACGATGAAAAATATTCTGATATGACTTTTTGAGAACATCTTACTTGTGTTTTGTCATTCACATGCGCTTTTTCTAATGGATTCATATGCCCCAATATGAGACTCGTGGATGAATCAAAAGCCAAACTATGACAGTACAATGTTTAAAAATTATGTCTAACAGTTTACAGGTTAAAAATTTCATAAATATACCTATTGTGTAATTTACATTTACACACCCATTGTATTATTCACATATCTATTGCGTTATTCACATACCCATTGTGTCATTCACATGTCCATTTTATCATTCACATGCCTTCAAAAAAATAAAAATGCAAAAATACAATAAAATACAAACATTTAAGCTCTGCTGATATTCTATTTTAATTATGCAACTTATAAACTACTTTGCTGATTTTTTTCAGAATTTTAATTTTAAATTATCTTTTTGACATCTACATATTAGAAATATTCCCGTATTTCTAGAATCACCCATATATATATGTATATGAAAATGCAGACTTGAAAATGCGGGGTCGTCTTATTCCCCTTATTTACGCCACTGCTAAATTTTATGTTTTAGGCATTTGGACTAAAGGAGTTGGTATTAGAAGAAACATAAGAGCAAAGGAACATATACTACATTCAAATGAAAACGATAAGCAATCGTTTTAGCTTGATTATATGGAAAAAAAGGCTTCCAACTTCTAATGAAACAAAGCAAAAATTTCTATATATCATTACTTTATACTTATAAAATTTGCATGGTTTTTCGACTTAATGCCACCGAGAAAATATAAGTGAATTTTCTCCTGTGTCCTTATAATTGTGCACACCAGTGTTATTTCTTATTATTTCGAGAGAAAAAAAAAACGTTGGTCTTAACAGTAACCCCACATGTTTACTAGTTAAAGGCGATTTATTAGTTTTATAAATTATCCTTTTACTTATGTATTTATTTATTTAATTTTTGCCTTTGTTCCCAAATTCCTCTTTTCCATTATCCCAAAATCAAAGTTTTAAGTTCAGTATTTTTCTTTTCTTAACTTATTCAAAATCTTTTTAACATGGTAGAAGAAAAAAGCCTTAGTCATCATAAATACATTTATTTGACAATAGCACTAACATCTAAAACCCTGCTTTCATATCAGACCGTCTAATCCCCGCAGAAAATTTATTCAAAAACAATTGCCAACTAGGGAAATCATATGTTCAGATTTGAAATGAAATTTTGATTGTTTTACCACTTGGGCTCTTTTTGTTTACACAAAATTAATGACGCAAGTTTTCAGACTTGTTTGCGGAGAAAAAAGATACAATTTCGCTAAGTTTAAGATTTCATAAAGTAAAATATGGTCATTGTGTTAAAATTAATGAAAGAAATCTAGACTTGCAAAAACAAAAGTGGATGTGTTAGGATTATATTTTCTCACCATGCTCATTTTTAATGAACTTTTTTTAAAAGCAAAACTACTTTTTTGAGCAACACTGCATGCTCTTGTGTTGTCTTGGATGATTTTATAATAATTAACTGTGGTTTAAAAAGTATTGTAGTATAATAAAATCAATTTGGCTGTAATGTTGATTAGTTTAAATCACACAGTATGATATTTAGATTTTTTACGTTCATATATAAAATTACGATCTTAACTCCAGTTTTTGCCTTCAAGAATCTAATACATTTAGTTAAAATATTTTTTTTCTGAAATATTTAACCAACTAGTTAAAAGTGTGTAAGTCACGTGTCTTTCTCGAGCACTTAATACATTACTATATTTAGTAGCTTTCTAAAAAAAATCATGTCTGTTAAAATCTGAAGACTAAAATAATTCATAATTTTAAAACTTGTTTAACTGTGCACAGAGAAATAATAAGAGTTTGTCCAGTACTAAATGAGCCTGATTTCCTGTGTGACCACATTAAAAGTGTGTGCAAGATCTATTGCTAAAATATTCAAGAAAACTCTTTAGCGAATTAAGATCTTTTTTTATGCCGAAGTTTATGAACTAGATAGAAAGATTAAAAAATTGTTTTTGGAAAATATATCAGATAGGGAACTTTATATTCACAGCACAAAACTAGACATATACTTTTTGTAAATTAAGATGACAAAAAAAGTGAGAGGGGGGGAGGAAAGAAAGAAACACTCATATTCCTGTTTTTAATACTATCCACACAATAATTTCCAACACTAAACCAACGAACCATTATTTCTACAATCAACTGCAATTTGAAAAATGCAGAAACTCGTGAATAACTCGTTACCACTCGTTTCTGCGTCCCATAATGAAGTGGTGCTTCGGGCCAGCAGAGCGGAAGTGTTCAGTTCAGACGGAAGGATTCTTGCCGCTCTAATGTTTGAACAGGACATTAGGGTCGAAATTTGATACGGAGCGCACTTCCCTTCGACTAATTACTTTAAAGGACCCAAGAGAATGTTCCGTTCACGCCTTGGGAGGTCTCAATTCGGGCTGTTTATTGGAGAAGCACGCACCGAAATGTGTCCATCAATTTCTTTTATTTAAATTAATCTTATTTAATGGATTGATTTCTCGTCATATCGATGATTTGCGACAAATATAGTTAAGTCTAGGTTTTACTCACTCTTTGAAATCAAGTTCGTAAAATTGAAACACATGAGAAATATCTCCCACGTATGGAGCACATATTACCCTGATAAGTTCTAGCTTTAATAATAGATATTTTACGTTTTTGTTTTAGGCAAATAAAAAAAAATCGAAACACAAACATCTAGAAATTTATATTGTAAAATCCAGGTGTCCAGGATTGTAAAGTCTGCTGACCACACTTGCACTTACTTATTTCTTTAGAGAAAGAAAGGCAGAGACGGAGGAAGGTGAAATTACTCAACTGAATTATATTATCCTTAGTTCGTAAAAAAAAGAGAATTTTTCCATTTCTAGTTCCTAAAAAATAACTACATTGGTTCACTTGAACATTTTTCATGAATAGCAAAGAATTTGTAAAACCATGAGTGAAACTAGAAGTTTTAACAACCGAGTGTCAACTGTAGAATTTTTACCAAACATCTAACCGTTGATTATTCGAGGTATTCTTGGAAAAATAATCACAGTTACTTTGAAAGAGTCAACAAAAATACAGGAACAAATTATACAACTTCGTTTACTAAATTGAAGACAAAAAGAGAGAAAGATCGAAAAGAAAAAGAAAAAGTACGTGTCAAAACTTTTTTCAGCTCATTTAAACTGCAAAATTGTAAAATGGTAACTGGAATGTTTATAATATTATAATAACGTGGTTTTTCAGCAATAGAATATTCAAATTAACCACCTATCTTTGAAATTCCTTTAGAAGGCAATAGATAAGTTAGTTGAATTCCAAGAAAATAACTTCAAGACTTAATGGCAAATATCTTTTTAAATCCCTAAGCCCTACCTGGAAAACGGACTAGTAATGTTCTATGATAATAAAAATATGATTACTGTGAAATTGAATGGCGTGCGTTCTTGTCTTAAGAGACTGAAAAACATTCAATCTAAGAACTTTTCAATTACTTTTTGTTTGTTTCTTTCATTATATAAGATAACAATGTGTAATATCGCTGTCAATCAGTTATATAAATGGGCATTTAAAGTAGGGGAAGGTAGGGTACCTCGGACCTATTTTTGCTTTTCAATTTTTAATTTCATAACTATTTGCCAAATTTAAAAACAAATATCATAAGTTGAAACTTTATGATTTTTTACACTACATATAATTATCTTAAATTTTTTTTAAACTTATTTCAATTACATTTTTTGTAATAAACATAATAATGCACATAGAACCGAGGTACACCACCGGTGGTGTACCTTGGGTTTTGGGATGGTGTACCTTGGACCAATGATTAACAGGTAAAGAAAACATGATTTTCAGTAAGAACATCACTATTTATCAATCAGTAAACCACACATAAATTTAGAAATACATTTTTAACTTGTTTCAAAGATAAATAAAAATTTAGATCTTATTATCTTGCCACGTTTCCCTTTTTAAAAAATACCGAGATGCTCTATCTCCTGAAAACCATACTAGAGAGTTTTTTTAAGCTGCACTTATTTCCAACCAAGATTGTAATTGGATAAGTCTATTCCAAATGTTAACTTCTCGAGCTACCTATCTAATCCACTAGATAGTATTGGGTGTGGTAGCTTG
>JAXGGA010008412.1:0-57074 GCA_038373865.1 Uloborus plumipes
ATTTTGAAAATTTATTTTGTAACATACCAGTCGAAGACTTATATAATACATTGTTAAAGATTTTTGATACGTTTTACATTGGAATCGAACTTGGTATCGATCGTAACTTTTTTGAAAGCCTATGTCATTTCTGTATTTTTAATAATTTTGTAACTTTTAATAATTTAATCTTCAAGCAAATTCATGGTATTGGCATGGGCACGAACTATTCCAGCTCTGCAGCAAATTTGTTTTTATTCTATTATGAATTCAAATATATTATCAATAAGAACATTAAATTAAATATTTTTAGATACATCGACGACATTCTGGTTTTCAACAAAAATATGGAGGAAGAATTTCATATTGTCTATCCTCAGACACTCCAACTGAATAAAGCAAATGAAAATAATCAGTTTGCCAACTTTCTGGACATTTCCATCAAAATTTTTGAACAGAACATCTTTCTCGATATTTACGATAAAAGAAACAGTTTTAATTTTTTTACACAAAATATGCCACACTTTTACAGCAATTTGCATAAAAAAGTTTTCATTAATATTATTTTAGGACAAATTTCGAGGTTTCATAAAATTTGCAACAACAAAAATGATTATGAAAAGCAGATTTTTAAATTTGCTGCTACATTATTTTATTACAACAATTATCCGATAGATTTTATTTTACATTATGCTAATGTTTTCAAGAATTCCATGTGACAGGCAGAGAGTATATAGTTTCTTCCCCAAGTACTGCATATTGGCAACAAACCGTGCTCCCAGCTTTTATGATAGGCTGCACCTAAACTCTACTGATGAGCGGTGTTGACTGGAAGTGAGCAGACACGGAGTGTTAGAGTGGAACGGAAAAGGACTGCCTATTGGACAATGGAATTGAATTATTTTGGGTATGTGCACGTTTTTTTTGCTTTCCAGGTAAGGGCAGGGTGCATTGGATTGTAATTTGTCAGCATTTTAAATTCAAATTCAGTACAAACATTACAAAATAAATTAGTGGCATAAATTTTGTTCTTAATCTTTCAAAGATTAAAAAGCAAAAGCTAATCAAGTTTATTAATCACTGCTGACTTATTTCAAACAAACACTCATGAAACCTGCAAAGCTAAATCTAAAAAATCTATATGCTGCTCCTGCCCTCTGAAGATTAAGCAGCGCATTACCCATGTTGATGTTTTACATGTTAGTTTTAAATTTCAAGTAGTTTTAAATGTTTTTCCTGATGTTTCTCATTGTTGTTCTATTTATTTCTGTTACTCCAATTTATGCACAGTTACTCTTCATGAGCTATTATTGTCTCTTTTTGATATTCATATTTGCAATTGATTTTTAGCTGCAATAAATGCGCCAGTTAATTTGCAGACTTTAAACTGTTAATCTTGATTATATATATATATATATATATATATATATTTCGGATCTCGACATGATAAGCCAGATTCCATCAGGTGCGGCCGATTGTATCCACCAAATCCGGTGGGTCTTGAGAGCAGAGCACATTTCTCAAGTGGCACCATCCCTATCTTCAAGATGTGCGATGTGAGTGGTAGTCATTCAAAAATGTGCCTCGGAGTTAAAATTGCGTCGTCTGGAGTTATTGCAGGGGACATATGTCCTGATCTTGTCAAGTAGAATTGTCACCCCCTTAAAATGGTTGGTTCTAAGCACCGTTTTTATCGATGTCACGGTCCGAAGGCAGTTAAAGTCTGTAATAAGGGGCTTCTTAAAATATTAGATGAAATTATTAAAGAATTATTCGACTTTGCTCAGTTTTTAGACTAAAGCGCTCTACTTTCGGTGAGAGTCTGCCATTCCCATTTACTTGTTAAGGCTCGGCTGAAGCTAAGTTAGAGAAGAAATCAGCCATAGAACTTGAAAAACATGTAAAAAGCGATGTATTGTCAGTGTTTTTCGAAAAAAAAGAACAGTCCTCTGAATTTTACTTATTTATTTTTTTATCTCTTCTAATAATAAAGCTGAAGGTGGGTCTGTCTATCTGTGTCTGTCTGTGACCCGCGTCGCGCCAAAACCGTTTGCTCGATTTTCTTAAAATTTGCCACAAAATTAGTTCGTAGCATGGGTAGGTGCGTCTCGAAGCGTTTTTTCGAAAATTCTATTTCGTTCTTTTTCTATTCTAATTCTTAGCTCATTTTTCATACAAATTCAAAGAAATATTTCATACACATTTTCAAGTCTTATGTCATTCGAAAGCTTAAAATTTTCTGCTAAAAATGATATCAATTAAAAATTTCTACGAACATTAGAAGAGCTGTAATAATTGTTTTTAGAATCCAGCAAATTCAAGGCTTACCTAGAGCAAAGCAAGCCAAACGATTCAAAAATGGTTAAGCTCGTTCATAAAATTTGAAAATAAAGATAAAATAAATTATTTTATCACAACCGGAAATGAACTTTTCGTGTTGTTACCATGGTTACGTTTTAATACCTTTTTTTGTTTCGTTTTTTTCCCTTAATAATTTTCAAAATGTATTTGTTTTTGTAACAATCCAAACTCCTAGCCTATTAAAATAAGTTATTTAACTGTTGGAAAAAATCGTCTGTTTTTATTTTCTCAGTTTTTAAAGAATTGAAACTCGGTAAATTATAAAAATATCGTATAAATTGCGATATTGCAACGTTCTTTCTAAAGTGTGTCATTTCGAAAAATGTATTATTTTGTTTTTGAAGTAAGGAAAGAAAACTTTCTTCTTCTTTTAAAATTTTGGTAAGATTTCTGTTCGTTTCTGAGAGCAACAAAATTGTTCTTATTTTCTCTTTTGGCTTATTTTTGTGCTCCTGCCCTTGGGGTTGCATTCGAATGTCCCCAAGGGGGTGTTTTACCCCTTTTATGGGGTAAAAAATCAGTGTTAATTTCAATGCAGACAAAAGTGATATGAATTGGCGCGACCACTTGATGATATATCGCCAAGCTTTTGGCCGCCAAGTGTTTAACTCCAATTTGGCGACAAATTTGGCGAAATCTTTTTTTTTTTTTTATTTGAGTTCAATTTGGCGCTATTGGCGATATTTTACAAAAAATCCACTGAATGATGTTAAAATCGGCGATATTTAGGAGATTAATCATTGTAAAACATTGTTTTGCATTGTTTCGTGGCAAACTAGAGATGTAAATGTTTGAATTGTTATCTTGCTCACTCCAAGCACTATTTTAGCACATAAGGCATCTAGTAAGAAATTTACACGTAAAAGGAAGTAGTGTGGGGTACATACCAGATTTTTATATCATACTTGAAATAATTATAGTTAAATTATAACTAAAATATTATTTTTTCTGCTATATCAATTATTTTACAAATGAACTTTTAATTTTATACCACGGGCAAAGCCGTACGGGTATTGATAGTTTATAAATAAACTTAAATGCAGTAAAGGGACCAAAATCGCCCTGAAATGGGACGCACATAGTGTTGGGATTTCGGAATGTGCCGAATTTCGGATCGTTACTAAATTTTTCATAACATGGCATTCACTTATGACATGATCATTTTGATGAAAATTAGGTAGGGAAGAATTAAATGTACTTAATTGGCTATGGGTCACTTGGCAAGAAGATGTTCTAGCTTGCATTGTAAAGCAGTCACAAAAAATAAACTTTCTATATAACGTTCGTTATTAAAAATCAATATTGTTAAAAAGAAAAAGGATAGTAATAAGAAAAGGAAATATACTTGTTAATTTTTAATGTATAGTCTGTTATGTTTAATTTTCTCTACTAATAATAAAGCTGAATGTTGATCTGTCTTTCTTTCTTTCCGTCTGTCTGTTACGCGCGTTGCGTCAAAACCGTTCGGTCGATTTTCATTAAATTTGGCGCAAAATTAGTTTGTAGCATGGAGTTGTGCACTTAGAAGCGCTCTTTTTCTATTCTAATTCTTAGCTCATTTTTCATACAAATTCAATAAAATGGAGAAGAAATATTTCATACATAATTTTCAAGACTTATGTCATTCGAAAGCTTGAAATTTTCTGCTAAAATTGATGTCAGTTTGAAGTTCTTACGAGCGTTAGAAGAGCTGTAATAATTGTTTTTAGATTCCCGGAAATTCAACGCTTACTTTGAGCAAAGTAAGCCAAACGATTCTAAAATGTTTAAGCTTGAGAATAAAATTTGAAAATAAAGATGAAATGAATTATTTTATCAACGGAAATCAACTTTTTATGTTGTTACCATGGTTACGTTTTTATTTCCTTTCTTTGTTTCGTTCTTTTTCTCTTAAAATTTTTAAAAATGTATTTGTTTTTGCAGCAATCCAAGCTCCACGCCTCATTAAAATTAGTTAAATGAACTATTTTAACTGTTGTGAAAAAAGTAGTCTGCTTTTCTTTTTTCAGTTTTTAAGGAATTAAAAATCGGTAAATAATAAAAATACTGTATAAATTGTGATATTGCAACGTTCTTTCTAAAATTTTTCATTTCGAAATATGTATTATTTTGTTTTTAAAGATAGAAAAGCAAACTTTCTTCTTCTTTGAAACTTTGGTAAGGTTTCTGTTTGTTACTGTAAGTAACAAAATTGTTCTTATTTTCTCTTTTGGCTTATTTTTATATCTTACTTTTAAGGAATTACAATTGGATTATAACTAAAATTGAGTATTCTTTCTGCGATATTAATTTATTACCAAATGACCTTTCAATTTCATACCAAGGGCAAAGCCGTGCGGGTACCGCTAGTTTGATATAAAATTAGAAACAGAAATATGTCGGTGACCCCCGTCTAGATATTAAATTTAGTTACCCACTCTTTTTTTTAGACCTGTGTTAAGTTTATGCAAAGTACTGAATACATTTTGTCAGTTAAAAAATGTATGAAGCGTATTTCAACGACCTTCAGTCATGTGTTGCCATCGAACATCGGCCATTCAAAATGAAAGGAAAAAACTCCGTGTAGCACCAGTGCCACCTTAATACTAAATGCCTATCACTTTCTATTTTTAACACAGAGCCAAAATTCGCTATTTATTCGATACGCACTGCCACCTATCGATTTTCCTAGAAACAAAGAAATTGTCAGAGAAATTAAAAATTCGTTGATTTCTAAATTTAAATACAAAAATTAACCAACCAGAAATTAAATTTGAATCCATTGCCAATATCTGCTGGCCTCAAGGTAGTGCTTTGTGTTGAACAGTTGGAGAATGCTTTGAAGCAAATGTAGTAAGCATTTAGTATTTCGGGGGCGTTGATATATCAGCTGTCTTTGAACAAATATCAAACAATCAGCATCTGCCCATTGGCCAAAAAATACCATCAGTAGAGCCCTATAACTGATGAAATTATCTTTTCTCCCATCCCATATGTAGACTAATAGCCTAATGCCTAGAAACATATTTTGAAAAACTGAAGATTTTATTATGATTAATGACTTAAGTTTCGATAAAGCATTACTTAATCTTTCACGTGTATTAAAATATTAGTGAGCAATTATAGTGAGAAAAATAAGTCCTCACTAAAACATAGCAGAAAGTCAATGAATTATCTCACGGAAAGGGTAGAGCAAATAGAGCTTGCAGTTTCCCTTTCGCTAGCGGAAAGGCGAAAAGCATTATCTTCAGATAACTCCCACTCATTTGTTCTTGGACATAATTAGTGCAGCCTATTGCAGTTTGCGCCTTCGAGAATCGCCTCGGGTTCTTATTCAGGCTTAAGCCAACACCAAATGGGAGCGTTGATTCTAGCCAGGTTCTCATGAAAATCTCATTTGGTAGAAGCAATCTAGAAACCTGAATATATTTAGCTTATAGTGCAATATGCATGACTCACATTTTTTATTTTCTTGCAAAATTTTATGTTTTACAGAGTTTTCTTTCGTGTTTTAATACATTTGCGTTTATATACAAAATAATAAAACCATTCAAGCACTTATTTTTACTGACGAAAATTTCTAGGGCTGCAGAGGAGGGGAACCTAGAAATGGCACATCAAGTTCAATGCCACCATTAAGGCAAAATTAATTTTTTGATTTTCTGGCGGCGTTGCAGTGCTAACACGTCGGACTTTCAAACATAATACTATTACGCTTATTAATTTTGTATATATGTTAACCATGATCAAATGGGACTGTGTTTTATGTAAAATCTAGGATGTTAGTACTGCAATAGTACCATAAAATGAAAAATTTAACAATTGCCCTTATGGTAATAATAAACTTGCTGTGCGAAATATTTATTCAGTTTTCTGCAAATATGACATATCTATTGCAGACGATATAATGTTGAGATGTTAGTAGTGCAGTGGACCCAAAAGTTTTGTAAGACGTTTTTTCTGTACCCAAAATAAGCATAAGAAAATATTTCCTTCTATATATACATATATATATATATATATATATATATATATATATATATATATATATATATATATATATATATATATATATATATATTTATATATATATATATATATATATATATATATTTATATATATATATATATATATATATATACACTGAAGTGACAAAAGTCATGGGATACCTCTTAATATCGTGTCGGCCCTCCTTTTGCCCGGCGAAGTGCAACAACTCGACGTGGCATGGACTCAACAAGTCGTTGGAAGTCTTCTGCAGGAATATTGAGCCATGCTGTCTCGATAGACGTCCATAATTGTGAAAGCGTTGATGGGGCAGGATTTTGGGCACGAACAGACCTCTCGATGGTGTCCCATAAATGCTCAATGGGATTCATGTCGGGCGATCTAGGTGGCCAAATCATTCGTTGGAATTGTCCAGAATTTTCTTCAAACCAATTGCGAACAGTTGTGGCCCGGTGACATGGCGCATTGTCATCCATAAAAATCCCATCGTTGTTTGGGTACATGAAGTCCATGAATGGCTGCAAGTGATCTCCAAGTAGCTGCACATAAGCATTTCCAGTCAATGTTCGGTCCAGTCGCACTAGAGGACCAAGTCCATGCCATGAAAAAACAGCCCACACCATTACGGAGCCACCACCAGCTTGAACAGTGCCTTGCTGACAGTTTGGGTCCATGGCTTCGTGGGGTCTGCGCCACACTCGAACCCTACCATCGGCTCTTACCAGCTGAAATCGTGACTCATCGGACCAGGCCACGGTTTTCCATTCATCTAGGGACCAACCGATATGCTCACGTGCCCACGAGAGTCGCTGCAAGATGTCGTTCTTTCAGTAAAGGCACTCGAGTCGGTCTTCTGCTGGAATAGCCCAAGAAATCCAAATTTCTCCGCACAGTTCTAGCAAACACGCCCATTGTACGTCCCACATTGATTTCTACGGTGATTTGACGCAGTGTTGCTTGTCTGTTAGAATTTACGACTCTTTGCAGACGTCGCCGGTCTCGATCTTTAAGTGCAGGCGGTCGACCACTGCGCTGTCCATGGTGGGATGTTATGCCTGAAATTTCATACTCTCGGCACACTCTTGACACAGTGGATCTGGGAATGTTGAATTCTCTAACGATTTCCGAAATGGCATGACCCATGCGTCTAGCTCCAACTAACATTCCGCGTTCAAAGTCTGTTAATTCACGTCGTGCGGTCATCATCACGTTAAAACCTCTTCACATGAATAACTTGAACATAAATGAAAGCTCTGTAAAAGCACTGCGCATTTATACCTGTTCTATGCGATGCTACTGCCATCTGAAAATTTGCATATTGCTATCCCATGACTTTTGTCACTTCAGTGTATATATATATATATATATATATATATATATATATATATATATATATATATATATATATATATATACGGCTTTTTATTTTTTAACGCACATTTGTCATGTTTCCCAAATTTATACTCAGTTTATTTTTTGAAATAAACTTAACACTTAAAAAAATCGTAGGTGTTAGTTTTTCAATTTTAATTCACATTCTAAAGCAAGAAAAAAAATGAAGCTTAGTATAGTATTGCCATCGTTCCCAACTTTATTAAACAGTCAGACCGAGTAATTATCTTCAATAAATAAAAGACCAAAGGCTTGGCTTATGTTAACTGTAAAAAGTATTTTAAACATCACTACACAAACACAATTCTAACTGAGTTTTTGAATACAAGGTCCATTTTTATATTAAAATACCATAATTAAATAAATTGGAAAAGTATTTCCAAACATTAATTCTAAATGGAAAATCAAAACTTAAAATATGAAGAAAAGCACAAAATTGAGCCTAGAATAACAAATCAAACAAAGAGAGATAACTAAATATTAAAGATGCTAAGCAAGACAGTCAACATAATCATATAAGCTTCATTTACACAGACATTCTAATTTTTCTTAAATATTAACTTTAAGAAGATTAATTTTAAGTAATTAATTTTAAGAGACGGGGGAAGGGGGGAAATAATTTTTTTTTTTCAATTTCATTTTAAGAACCAAATTAAACTACTTCGTAACTAAAACCTCAATTACTTAATGAATCAGTGTATTAAGATAATAATTAATTTTTCTTGCTAATTTCTAGTTAATTTTCTTTGGTATGTTTCAGGTTCGTGTAATTAGGGAAAAAATCTTTATATAGACTACGTAGAAAATTTTACTGTTACAAATTGTTAAGATCCCTGCATAAGTTTTGTTGTATGAATGTGCATACATAAAAAAGTATCTATCAAGGGTTTGGGGTCAAAATGTCGCGGGTCAAAATGTTGCCGAGCCAAAATATCGCGGCCCAAAATGTCGCCTGCCCAAAATCTCCTCTGCCCAAAGTGTCGCCTGCCCAAAATCTCCTCTGCCCAAAGTGTCGCCTACCCAAAATGTCGCAGGTCCAAAATGTCGCCAGTTCAAAATGTCGCCTGTCCAAAATGACGCTAAGTGCATAGTACAGATTTAATGTAGCCAGTAATTCACAAATTCAATGCAGCTTAATTATGTAGCTCAATTTTAGTAATAAGCTTATCACGATGTGATAAACACAACTGTTTAGAAACTTTTTTTAAACGTAGCAATTCAGAAAATTAGCTTAATTTATTAACAAAAATGTACCTAAATTGATTTCTTCTAAAGCTTAAATTATTTCAGTACCGAAATAATGCCATAGTGTTTTACGGCTGTACTTAGGGCCCAGGGACGCTAAATTTGTTCCTTTTTAATACACTTTTATTAGTTTCACATGTGGGTTTGTTTGTCTGTTTGTTTGTATGTATGTAACTCTGAATAAAAGATAAAATTCACGTTCTCTACAAACATAGAAGTAATATATTTAATACCATTATTAATACTGAAGGCTAAATTATATTGCATGTTGGTGTATAGTGGTTAGTGCATTTGCCATTAATTCTGAATTGGGCATCGATCGTCCACAAAATGCATATTATAAGTGCACGTAAACTTAGCGGATATTAAACAGTTTTAAAAATCTTCTTTTGAATTTGATTTACTCTAAAAGTGTATTTTTTAGTTTTTTAAAACTATATTTAGGATTCTTTCTTTTTTTTCACACAAAGAAATTAAACTAATAAATTTGCTCTAAAGGTTTTTTTTTCCCTTTTGTTAAACGGAACATCGTTTAATCACCGCGCAACCGGCAATTTTCTTCTGAACATTTTCTTCAAGAGTAGGTTGGGGAAGTTTGAAATCAACTTAGGGACGCATTTGAGAACAGATTAGGAAATACATCAGGGCATGTTCGTTCATGGAATTATTGCTTTCTTTGTAACAACTGGGTGGCGGAAGTGGAGGTGAAATGTCAAGAGGAAAAATGGTATCATGTTCAACTCCACATTTAAATACTGACTAGCCCCGTTCACATGGCGCGTTTCCAACCCGGAAAAAACCCGCTTCGCACCGCATTCCGGGTTTTTGTGGAGTTAAAGCGGAACTTTTCTCCTCCTGCCCTTGACTGGAATCAAAGCGGGGTCGAAAAGGGTTTGTTTACTTTCGCCGTACTGGACATCAGGTTTCGACTGTTTTTGGTTGCTTCTGCTTGACGCTGTTGTATTTAATTATTTCATATCCTACTTATACTTTTATGATTAGCTAAATTAGTAGAATATAATGCTGGAATATTGATTGATAAAGCCGATGGCGCATCATAGAATGTGGAAAATTTAGCGAGGGTGCCTAGTCACCAAGATCAATGGTGCCCCTCTCCATCTGCAATTTAGCCGATGGTCCCCCCCCCCCCGTTGGCATCATTGCTTACTATTATTGAAACAAGTTACTGGAATATCTGCCTGAGTATGAAATGCGTATGCAATGAGTGACTGATCGATGGATGTTCTCTATTGCAGATCTTAGAAAGCAGAAACTTAAGCAAGGGATGGCCCATCCCTCTAAAAGAGGTGCCCCCCCCCCCCCCAATGCTTTTGCTAACCCCTCTCCCCACCCGGAATAAAAGCGCAGTAATGAGAGTAAGACCTTTTTAAAATACCTTTTCTAAAATTTTTGTGATGTAGTTTGCACCATGCCACCCCCTCCCCAGCCCTCCTGCATTAGCTATTATTTTTAGAATAAATTACTGGAACATTTAACTAACAAAAGAGTCAACGGCAGTCCTCTACTTCTGATTTTCAAGTTGGCCGAGTGTTCTCTATTGCTGATTAGGGGTGCTAATCTGCCAAAGAGTGCAGCGATGCACAAGCCCCTAGGAAATTTTATGGAAAACCCCCAAATACATGATCCACCAATAATGCAACAAAATCATTTTAAATATCCTTCCTAAAAATTCCAATGGTGTAGTATATACCTCCTAATTCTCCATAGCTATGGGCACCACTACTTTCGCTGTAATTATTAGAATATTTTTTGAGATGGCCAATGACTGAGTTCACTACCGCAGATTTTAAAATGTAGAGATTTTAGTTAGGTGAGTGCCCCCCCCCTTCCCCAAATATCAGAAAAACTCTAAGAACAACAACTCAAAAATCCTTTCCACCATAAACCATTCTTCTCGTATAAACCAAACAAATAAGACATACTAATAAAGTTTCGAAAGAGGTTTCCTACTATTAATAAATAATTTATTATGATAATTATTATTTTAAATATATTGATTTTTTGCATAGTTTTGTAAAATGTTCGGGGTTCCTTAGGAAGATTGGGCCCCAGTCCTAATCGGCATGTGAGGTAAACAGGTCCCTGCTAATTACATCCTTTTAACTTTTAATAAAGACTAAAAGCATTTATTTGCACGAAGCTTTCATTTTCGCGAATTTGGCGAGCATGTCGTAATGGCGAAAACATAACCTCGGGAAGTACTTTAGTCATTATTATTTATCTATTTATTCATTTCGTTTCTTTTATTTATTTATTTTAAATTATTTTATTTTATTTTTAATTATTTCTGTTCGGATAAAATTTGAGAAATCACCTTCATTTTAATTTTTGCAAAAATTGCGGCTCACGAAAAGAAATACTTTTGCAGTATTAAATCGTGAGCTAAACTGCTAAACACTCTAAAAAAAACACGTACTCGCAGATTGCAAACAATGCGCAAAGGATGTTGGGTAAAATTCCACTTTCTGTGGTACAACCGCTTTGTGCTTGTGAACGGGGATTTTTCCAACCGGTTTTTTTCGGGAGCGGAGCGGGGAAATGCGAGGTGAAAAAGTCTCATGTGAACGGGGCTATTGTAACGAAGGTACAGTGCCATGTTTGAGCTGATTAACACCAGAAATGAATAAGTATCTCGCCCTTTAAGACTATTCTACAAACAAAATTTTATCTAAATACTTGCATTACTTCTTGATATACATTACTCACAAACAATGAAAAATAAGAAGTTCAGTTGCTCTGCTTCCTCGATGCTATGGCGTATCTTCTGAAAGTTTCCTGTGGGTCAATTTTTTATTTGATTTCATCTGAATCGTCTTCAAACACAGTAATCACGCTTTACTGAAAGTGTTCCATTACATTCTTGTATGTTAAAGTTCCCTTGGAAGAACTAGCAGAAAACCAATCAGCACTGAATCACATATTGGTACATATGTGTACTAAATTTCAATCTAATTCATACAGTAAGTTTTGAGCTAGAGTCGCCCCCCAAAAACGGGTCACGTAGATACAACCTTACACATTTTCCTTTAAAAAAATAAACTGCAAAATTGAATTCAGCACACTTCTTCAGCACATTCTTCCAAATTGACAATTTTTCACTGATACAATACTTTCTTTTACACATTATATGTAGAAGAAAATAAAAACACCTCTTTAAGTAAATAATATGGACTTGCTTTCCTTCATGTAAGAAATTTTAACAAAAAACAAGTTTCAAGCATTGTATATCTTATTCATTTCATTGTTCTTCAACTTCTTCTTTTTTAACACTTAAATTTTCTTTTCAATATCAATTAAACTTGGCTTGGGCTACTAATCTATTCGCTTTTAAGTTGGTAGACAGCGAGTCACGGTGAAATAAGCTATTATAAATAAAAACCGTACGCTTATTTGAAAACTATTTGTTTCTTGAAAAACGCCCGAAACAGTTGCAAGGGTAAAAATTTTTTTAGTATTTTTCAAAAATATTAGTCCATACTTTCGTTAACGCACACGTTCATTAATAGCAATTTAAAATTTTTTACTAATTCAGTGGTAAAAAGCCTTTTCGAAAGTTTTAATTTTTGGTACAAATTGTTTCAATATCGGACCTTCTACATTTTTGTCCGACGACATTTGAACTGGCGACATTTTGTGGACCGGTGACATTTTGGACTGGCAATATTTTGAGCCGGCGACATTTTGGCCCACGATATTTTTGACCGGCGACATTTAGGACCGTCGACATTTAGGACCGTCGACATTTTGGACCGGCGACATTTTGACCCGCGACATTTTGACCCGCGACATTTTGAACCGCGACATTTTGGCCCGCGACATTTCAACCGTGACATTTTGAGCGTATACCATCAAGTTGTTCGATTGAGAAATTCTCAAAATAAATTCAGATTAAAAAGCTATTTTTTTGGGGGGAGGGGGAGGTCTTCTTTGTAACTTTAGTAATATCTGTGATGAAAATATGATTATAATGATTTGAAAAAACAAGACAAAAGTTACTAAAGAAAAATATTTTAACTAAAACTTTCCTGCAATTTTCTAATTTATAAAACAATTTATTTCATCAAGACAACATCTCCGCTCATATTTAAAGCAATACAAATGGCTGTGTGGTGTAGTGAATTAAAAGTTTCTTAGTGTAGCTATGTGGTTCATCTGATTCATGGCTAAAATACACCCTACCAAACATGTTACTCCAAAAAAAAAAAAAAAGAAGTTTCTATCCAAAAGAAGTTAATTTCCACAAAAGAATTGACTTTTACAAATCAATAAAAAATGATCACCCTATAATCTTCAATATTTTACTTCATAAAATAATTTAAACATAGTTAAAACTGATATTCCCAATATTTAAGATAAGCTTTATTTCTGCTGTAAGAAAAAGATAAATATCCTGCTGAAAAAGGAAAAACTCGCTTCGAGCATTGCTCCAATTCCTAAAAATCAACCTCATCTGGAATGCAGTGCGCAAAGAACATTACAAATTTTGAAAAGGAATAAATTAGGCCGCGTGATCGTTTAGTGCTTAAAAAAATCCACAAATCATTATTACAAGACTAGAAGAATACAAATTAGAAAGTTAATTTATCAAACAGTAAAAATTTCTCACTTGACATTCTGCAATTAAAACACGACACGAAGAAAAAAAGGTACATTGCATTGGAGTGAAATGCCCAAGGCGCGGCGTTCAGAAAATGCAAGACTAATAGTCTAAGATCCCACCGCAGTTTATCTACACTCATAGCGTACACTCATCACGTATATGTCAAATTAAAGCTGATTTTTTTCTGAACGTGATGCACTATGTCCGCCTCTGTACAAGTGCCCGAAACCTATAGGCAGCCTGGCCTAAACAGGTCACATGAATGTAGTATTTCTACACTCATAGCGTACACTCATGACTCATATATCAAATTGAAGCTAACTTTTTTCTGAACGTGGTGCACTAAGGCTGCCTATGTAAAAGTGGCCGCAACCTCTAGGCAGCCTGGCCTGAAGTTTAGGGTCCGAAATTTCAAATGGTTATAAAAGACGGAAAAATCGGTCGATTCTTTTGCTTTTTTTACTAAAATTATTCTTAATGTGAGTACTTTTTCGAAAAAAATTGATGAACTTAAATTTCGAAAATTGCCGATAGGGGGCGCTTTAGACTTTGGAGCTAAAAACAACTACTTTTTACCGTTTGTTTTCATATTTTCGTAATTGATTCAAAAAGTTCAAACTCTAACTTAAACTTTGAGCCCAAAATATCAACTAATTTCCTGTTTTTAGCAATATTCGGACCAAACGTCAAAAAATGTGTTTTTCTGCTTTTTAACTTGTCCTTTCATGTAAAACAGATTATTAAAATCATCTGGCGATACTAATAATGTGAAAATAAAATTAAATGTACACTTTCTGAGTTGTAAAATACAAAATTTCTGGGTAAAAAAAAATGTTGGAAAAAAATTTATTTTTTCTTTTTTTTAGTTACGAATGGGTTCATCTGATTTTATTTTAACATTATCAGGTGACTTTAATAATTTTTTTACATGAAAGGACTAGTTGAAAAGCAGAAAAACACATTTTTTGACGTTTGGTCCGAGTATTGCTAAAAACCGGAAATTAGTTGATATTTTGGGCTCAAAATGTAAGCTAGAGTTTTAACTCTTTGAATCAATTACGAAAATATGAAAACAAACGGTAAAAAGTAGTTGTTTTTAGCTCCAAAGTCTAAAGCGTCCCCTATCGGCAATTTTTGAAATTTAAGTTCATCAATTTTTTTTCGAAAAAGTACTCACATTAAGAATAATTTTAGTAAAAAAAGCAAAAGAATCGACCGATTTTTCCGTCTTTTATAACCATTTGAAATTTTGGACCCTAAACTTCAGGCCAGGCTGCCTAGAGGTTGCGGCCACTTTTACATAGGCAGCCTTAGTGCACCACGTTCAGAAAAAAGTTAGCTTCAATTTGATATATGAGTCATGAGTGTACGCTATGAGTGTAGAAATACTACATTTATGTGACCTGTTTAGGCCAGGCTGCCTATAGGTTTCGGGCACTTTTACATAGGCGGACATAGTGCATCACGTTCAGAAAAAAATCAGCTTTAATTTGAAATATACGTCATGAGTGTACGCTATGAGTGTAGATAAACTGCGGTGGGATCTTAGACTATAACACATCTTAAAAAAAACAACTCACCACATGGGGTCTTACATATTTATTCATTCATCCATTGATTACATGTTGGGTTTTGTCTCCTTCATCCTCACTAAAAAACACACATATCTGGCTCAGGATTATCAAGTACCGGAATTGGCGCTCAAATTCTAACAATCAGAGACGCTCAAAACCGGCCCCAATATCCACAGAAAAAATCCTGAAAAGAATCCCCGAATCTGTGGTGACTTTCCTTTTTATCATCTTTTTGTGTGTAGTTCTCTTCACTTCTTTTCTCTCCCTCAGACCCCTTGCCAGGTGCAAAACTGCAATTTTTCAGCTTGTTTTCCCCTCCTTTTTTGATTCCTCCTTCGATCTTAGGGCCTCTTCCTCGTATCCGTAACTGTTTTCTTCCACCAGATGTTTTTCGCGTGGGAGGAGCTTGCATTCCTGTGCAGTTTTAAATTGGGGGTGCGTCAAAGACTTCCTGTCAAATGCTCTGCTGTCCAAAAGATTGCTACTTTCTTTGCGTCGCAGGCGATTCAGGCGATTCCATCTATCGTTTTCTTCATCAAATTGGGGGAGGGAGAAGCGCAAGACTTAGCGATTTTTGTAGGTTGTTCACTGAAATTTCAATAAGTCATGTACCCACCACAGGCTGATTTGGGTCAATAAGGGTGGTTTTTGAACTGGTCTCTTAAAAACTCCGATCTGAATCCAAATGAGAGCTTATGGGTCATATTTACGAAAGCGAGAAATTTTACAGTAGAGATAAACTGAAAAAAGGCCACACAACATGCTTAGGAGAATGTTCCAAAAGACGTTTATTAAAGTTGTTAGAGTCAATGATTTCAAAATTGATTATGGCCATAGAAAAAAAATAAGCAATGTCACTGATTATTAACTTTAATTTTTACATTTTATAGTAATTTCTTAAAGTTGCATGGAAAGTTTAATTTTTCAAAAATACGTCAGATTTTAATATTTGTACATTTTTATCCTTGAAATTTCCTTTTCTGGGGGTCCGGATACTAATTTTTTTGAAAAGAAAAAAAAAACTTTTTTCAAACATTAATCTGTTTTACCAAATATTAAGTACATGGTCATTAATGAAATCTGAATTTTTAAACAAATTAATGTCCTAAGCAATTTAAATCTTAGCTATCTGAATTATAATTAAGTTAGAATCCTGTTCGTCATTAATGCCTCAAGAGATGAAAATGACGTTCTGCAAAATCAATTTTAAACTAGTTATTATCCTCTGTCAGGCTCTCTTCATTATGTATTCTCTACAATCATTGCTATTTCATGCCAACGGAAGGTATAATTCATATCCGTGATTATTCTAGTGTAAGATTTTCCACAGAAGATTCTCCCTCTTCATATCCTTCCCTCTTCATATCCTTTAGAGATATGTTGGTTTGTGATGCTTTTCAATGTTGGAATCTAACGCAATAAATTAAATTGAGTTCATAATGCAGTTTGTTAAGCATACACGACTAATGAAAATCGTGCTCAATGTTAAATTGCAATGACTTAATTTATGCTAGTGTAATTGGTAAAGAAAAGGACGAAAAGTTTGTTAAGGTTTTAAAGGCAAATGCAGTGTTAAAGTACATGAGGACAATAGAGCCATTCATTGCATAAATCAATTAATTACATAAGCCATAAAGTAGAAAAATGAGATGAAATAATGTTCATCGCACTCTAAAATTAATTTCGTAGTATCTATTTTTATCTATCTTTTGAAGAACAGAAATGTAACAGAAATTTGATCCTACCTGCAACTTTCCCACCCTTTCCTTCAAAGAAAAGCAAAAACCTATAATCCTTTTTATTTTTAAAGAAAATTAGGATCATTTATCTTATATTATGCTCTTACAAATTCGATAACACAATTGTTTAACTATTCTTACGACTACATCAATTTTACAACTTAATCTTTAAATAATTAATTCTTGATAAAAAAAAATAATTAAAAATCTCATTTGATTTTTAGAAAAAATTTCACAAACTTTATTATTATTTGTTTATTTTTACAAACTGACAGGTAAAGTCATTTTAATTTGTTTTTTTTTTTATTTCGAATAAATGTACACAATTAATCTTACAACAACATTTTTCATCGTGTTGAAATTTTTCTTTAATATAGTACGTTTAGATATCCTCATAATTTTCCCAAAGAATAAAAGTCTTGTATTAAAATACTACTAACATTTAGAAAATGCATTTAAATTAAGCGCTGTTAAATTAGCCTGCTTATCACATCCTCAATCCTTATTTTATTAAATTTTTTTATGTCGAGTTAGCATAAAGCAACTTCACTAACTACACTCTGAAAATTAGTTCAAAAATTTAATGAAATGTTAAGATTATTTTTGGGAAATTAGGCAGAAATAAATTAGTAAACATTTTTTAAATCGAGCATATAAATGAAGAAAAAATCATGGAAAAGTTATTATTATTATCAAAAGTAATCTTCATGATTATTACCTAGGTAGCACAAATAACCTTTAAACGTTTTATAAACGTTTTTAAGGGGTTGTTACAACGTTAATAACCATTTTACAACCTGTAAAAAACGAAGTGTGCTACTTGGGCAATTGGATCTGCTGATTAACCGGTCGATTATCAACTGCCGATTAATCATTAATCGGCCAATTTGCTTTTCGGTGCTTTTCTAGTAGCAAATACTATCACAGTAGCTTTTCTGTTATTTATACTGTCCATGTCTGGAATGGAAGCCAGTTTGAGTACGATAAATGCCGAGAAACTTGTATTGGTGCTTCTTTTTGATATCCTGTCCATCTAAGAACATTGATAATAATCGTAATCTGTACTATGAGCACTTCTTCATCAGATCTGTTGATTGTGGTTTCATAGTCTGCGGGATTAGTTTCTAACATGTCACACTTGCTCAAACTCGAATTAGCACAAGTGGACATGCACATTGTACACCCAGTGTTTTTCTCATTCAATTCTGAACTGCGTTTTTTCTTTATTCAGCTTTGAGTTCTGTTTTAGCAAGAGTTGAATCTAGTTCCATCATGCTACCAGGTCAATTTTTTTTCTCGTTATCCAAGAAGAAATTATCTGTCCTCAGACTGTATAATCATGCTCATAGCATCAACATGGGCAATGTTAAACACGTAGTCCAATTTATCAACAAATGCAATTTTATTGGAATGCTACTTTTCAGTCCTTCGTTTGCTATTTTTCTTAAGTTTGGTTCATCTATCGAAACATTCTTACAGCTTGGCCACTGAATTTTGTTCAACTTGTATGGCAATTCCAGCCTTTGACCAAAATAAGCCAGCTTTATTCCTTAAAACCGTGAACTCATACGAAGAGTTTTTTTTTCCAGAGTTTTAAGATGCTAGGAAAATGTACTAAAATCTTGGCGATTTGATTTGCGCTTACTCTGTTTTATTTATTTTTTCTGCTGATATTCCCAAAAGGTAAATCAATGTTTTCTTTGTAGTCTGTGCACTTGAGGTTTCTGAATCTGGTGTTATATTTAAGCATGTTCTCAAAACAATGAAATAAATGCAATTTATTGCAATTAAAACGTTAGCCAAATCTCTACTAATAATAAAGCTGGAGGTGGGTCTGTCTTTTTTTTCATTCTTTCTTTCTGTTTGTTACGCGCGTAGTGCCAAAACCGTTCTGTCGATTTTCATGACACTTGGCACAAAATTAGTTTGTAGCATGTAGTTTTGCACCTCGAAGCGATTTTTCGAAAATTCCATTTCGTTCTTTTTCTATTCGAATTCTTAGCGGAAATTCGATAAAATAGGGAAGAAATATATCATACACATTTTCAAGTCTTATGTCATTCGAAAGCTTGAAATTTTCTGCGCAAAATGAAGTTTTTTTTGAAGTTCCTACGATCATTAGGAGAGCTGTAACAATTGTTTTTAGAATCCCGGAATTCAAGGCTTACCCTCAGTAAAGCAAGCCAAACGATTCTAAAATGGTTAAGCTCGAAAATAAAATTTGTTTGAAAATAGAGATGAAATGAATTATTTTATCAACAGAAATCAACTTTTCATGTTGTTACGATGGTTACGTGTTCATACTTAATTTTGTTTCGTTCTTTTTCCAGCGTTGCCAGACGTAGTATTTTTGATACTAAAGTAGTATTTTTTTGGCCCAAATAAGGAGCGTAGTATTTTTCTGGCAACCCTGTTTCCAATATACTAAGGACTTAATTAAAAGATTTGGCGGATTTTTTTTTTTTTTCATTTTCATAGATTTAGCATTTCAGCAATATTGATTTTGGCAACGTTTGGAAACAGTAGTAGGCGCGTCTATCGCCCATTTAGCGAGAAAGGGGTACCCAAAGCACAAAGATTAAACAAATATCGTATATATTGCGACATTGTATCGTTCTTTTTAAAGTGTTTTAATTCGGCAAATGTATTGTTTTGTTTTTAAAGCTAGAAAAGGGAACTTTCTTCTTCTTTCAAATTTTGGTAAGATTTCTGTTGGTTTCTGTGAGCAACAAAATTGTTCTTATTTTCTCTTTTGGCTTATTTTTGTGCATCTCCCCTTGGGGTTGCATTCGAATGTCCCAAGGGGGTGTTTTACCCCTTTTATGGAGTAAATCAATCAGTGTTAATTTCAATGCAGACACAAGTGATATGAATTGGCACGACCACTTGGCGATATATCGCCAAGCCTTCGGCCGTGAAGTATTTGTCGCCAATTTGGCGATAAAATTGTTTTTGGGTTAAAATTGGCGCTATTGGCGATATTTTGCGAAAAATCCACTGAATGATGTTAAAATCGGCGACATTTAGGAGATTAATCATTGTAAAACATTTTTTGCATTGTTTTGTGGCAAACTAGGTATATACATGTTTGAATTGTTATCTTGATCAGTCCGAGCACTATTTTAGCACTTAAGTCATCTACTAAGAAATTTACACGTAAAAGGAAGTAGTGTGGGGTCCATACCAGCTTTTTATATCATATATTTTGAAGGAATTATAGTTGAATTATAACTAAAATAGAGCATTTTTTCTGCTATATCAATTATTTTACAAATGAACTTTTAATCTTATACCATGGGCAAAGCCGTGCGGGTACCACTAGTAAATTCATAAACCACATACGACCGAAAAAGAAAGAAAATAAATAATAATAAAAAAAAAAAACACTCATGCAGACAGCTCAAGTTAGCAGATGCCTTTTTATCTGAAAATTATTGCAAAGGAAGATGCAGCTTCACAATGGGGGAAGGAAGAGGGCCACCTTACTGAGCTATTATTTTATTGACTAATTGGAAGTTGTTAACTTGCACATTTGAAAATATTCGCTTTTCAATGTAGTATTATTTTAGGTAACGGCGCTATACGCTACTCACCAACTGTTTAAATCGCTAATTTTCATCAGAATTCAATAGGGTTGCTCTTAATATTATGCTATTAAACTAGAGATTTAATTTCGGTATCTTAATCACTAGAACAAAACAAAACTGCAGGGTAAGAACAAAGAAATTCAGAATATATATATAGATATACTAGCTGCGTGGCCCGGCGTTGTACAGGATATCTTAGAAATGAAAGCAATGTCAAGTAACGCATCCGCTTTCGGTAGACCAACAAACTCGTCGTCACGGCAGCTTACTACAGCCGCGCCTTCTACACACAGTTGCCAAACCAATATTATAGCGTAATATTATATAGTCTAAAGCCTTTCTGATTAAATGGACTGTTCAACACAAAAATAATTTTTCAATTCAAACCAGTAGTTCCTGAGATTAGCGCGTTCAAACAAACAAACTGTTCAGCTTTTTATAATTAGTACTACGTACGTGGCCCGCTGATGAGTTTCATGTCTGATTCCATTATGTCTTCATTCAAAATTCTCATTATCATTACTGTTTCATATCAACCACGTTTTATAACAATGGATTTCATATTTAATCATTTAGGACAAATAACTTTAAATATGAGCAAAAATTTGAAGATTTTTCTCAATTCCTTCAGAATTCTTTTATCAAACTTTATGTCAATCAAAACAAATAAAGCCTGAAAAATTACGAATCTATCGGAACCTGGTTCGACTTTCAATTCATTGGCGTTCAGGAGAAAGAAGCAGGACACATAGATAGATAAAAAGATACTCAGTTTTTACTATAAGTAGCTAAATAAAAGTTTTTTTTTCACCAACATTAAGAAACATATTTCACGAATTTTAGCGTCATCCCAGCGCAATTTACGTCCCAGTTTTATCCAACCATATTTAAATCAAATAAAACGTCTCCGTTTTACCATTTGATATCACAAAATTAGCACCATATCATTAAAAGATTGACGTAGAGAGTTGGGGAAGTCGTAGAATAATTCAAACTTTTGCCGGAAGAATCAGGTGAGCCTAAGAGCTTAAAAAGACAAAGCGATGATTCCGCTTAATCTCCCACTGGAAGATGAAGTGTAGGTGTCAAGACTGAGTAATGGAAATGGAAACTGGGTTTACAAATGAAACGCCTCGAGACTGTACTTTAACCTTTCCTGCTTAATTAAAAATTAATTGATTTTCGCAATTAAATTATGGTAGTTTGGTAAATATAGTTAAGACTTTTATCTTACTAGTGCGCTCCTATTTAATTTTTTTTTTTGTAACTAAGATATTAGGAACAACAAATTAAGTACTAATTTATTTTTACTATTGAAATTGCGATTTTTCGCGTAAAAAAAGGTTCTGTAAAATGTGGTTTACTGTTATATTGAAATAAATGTTTTTTTCCTTACATAGGATACTTTTAAGGTATTTTTGGAGCAATTGAAAACTTTTGAGCATTAACGCCCGCAAACAATTTTCAAAAAGTTTTATTCAACAAATCAACAGCAGAAACAATTGAAAAAATATACCGATTCTGATTATGTTCTCAATTTTTGGTTTCAAGAAAAATGAAAAATAAAAAGTTACTAGTAAAAGTTGAAACAACATACCACTTTGATTTAACATTGAGGCATGTCAGCTGCAACTGAATCAAAATAAAAGGAATTCAAAGCGCAAAATGTTTTTAAAAGTGATGCGGATCTGGAGTGGAAATTATCAAATCTCCGACTCTACATGTTCAATTCTGACTCCGTAATAATAGCAGACATGGGCACTCATGGCCAATGAAAAATGATCGGTTTTGACTCTTGAAATTTTAAAGCAGTCGACTTCCGACCCCGACTCCTTTACCACCAAATCAGTCTGATCTCGATTCCTCAACCGGGGTTTTAATGTGCAATTCTGATTGTTGAGATAAGTTGTTTTTATTTTCCTTCTAAAGTATTTATTTACTATTTTATTTTCGCGTGACGAGAAATAAAAGGAACTTTGGAGTGCTTTATTATTATTATTACTATTATTATTTTACAGAAAGAAGGAGTTGTATAGATAACTTTTTATGAAGAAATTATTTATTTAAAAGGATATTTTATTATTTATTTATTTAAGTTTATTTATTTATTTATTTTTCGAATTAAAGGGAAAATAAAATTATTTGCGTTTTAGTTTCACATAAAAGAAAGAGCAAAAACCTATTTTTTGATAAAATGTATTTATTTTAATTTTCCCTTTATGTTTAATTATCTTTTCTCTTTTTTTAACATATTGATTAAAATAGAATATTTGGAAAACTATTTTCAACTGCATTTCCTCTAAATTAAATACTGCTCTCTAATTATGTTCAACTTGCCTTTTAAGCAAGTTAATTGGTCTCTAAAACCTAAAATTGAGCAGATGTATATAAAAAGGAGAGATTTTTTTGATGAATATTGTTTAATAATGCTTTAATTAAGTTGGGAATGCATTTTAATTGTACTTGAAAAAGTAACATTTTGTTCAATACTTTCATTGCATTTCTTATTAATAAACCAAATATTTAAGAACTTATTCCTAATCTTTAGAGTAAACTCAGTGAATCGCAAAAAATGGTGATAGAATAATCAGAACGGAAACAAAAGAGAGGTGTTCAAATGTTTGGATTTTTTTAGGCTGAACATTTTTAGGTTATCTGTCAAAACTTTTTGCTGTAATTTTTTTTATTTATTATAAATTTTTATTTTGAAATCCATAAAAGAGTGGAAACTTAAAGAAAAAAAATATCATTCGAGTAATTAATGTTCCCAATTTTTTTTATTTTCCCTAGATAGTCAGCAAAAAAAGTGAAGATTCGTTTTGGAAGCAAGAAAAATAGAATAAAAATTGGAACTTCGACTTCTTTCCTGATTTTGTTTTTCAAAAATAACTTTGAAAGTTAGTAGTCAGTTCGAAAACAATCCTAAGAAGATAGGCGAGATATCACGAGAAAAAGGTTCTGGCTAACTTAAAATCGTTTTGCAATTCAACAGTGCGTTGCAACTCGTAGTCTGGGAAACACTGCTCAATATAGTTGATCAATAGTTCTAGAACGGTGGTTCTCAGCTTGGGAGCGATTTGGCTCCTTGAGGGGTGATAAATTCTTGAGGGCGATAGAGGGGTGATGAGGTTTTTTTTATAAAAATAAAATAATAAAATCGCTTACGAAACCGATTGTTTAGAGTTCAGGTAAAATATCGCGTTAAAAAAGAAGCCAATTGAAGTTCAAGAGTTCCCTCCTCAGATCTCAGTAGAACCAAAAAAAAAAAAAGTATTTTATGAATTGTGTATTGTATTGTTAATTGTAAGTATTATTTTAGGAGTTTTCGATTTTTATTTTAATTTATTATTTTTTTTTTCACTTCAAAGCGTCACTATTTTTCACTGCCCGAAATTATAATTAAAAAAAATAACTTCATAAGAAATGTTATTCTATAGTTGTTTCCTTATTTGTATTGAAAACTGATTAAGAAATATCTTATTGAAGAATAAATTTTGGCAATTGATAGAAATTACACTGCTCATAACTTTAAATCGCATACTTTGAAATAGCAGTGAATTCCCAGTGACCCGTCTCACAATTATTCAGTATAGCAAGAAAATGAGGAATATTTAAAGTGCCTGTCATTTGCATACCTTGTACTCGAGCTTTCCCCAAGGCAGTACACGGGGATTCCAAAATGAGAATTTCTGTCATGAAACATATCTTTTCATTGCTTTTGAATCCGAGAAGACGGAGTAATTTGAGGTTAAATAAACAGTGAAATTGATTTTATTCGTTTTGTTTAAGATTTGTTTTTTACATTTACGCTAGTACTTTGCAACTTATAAACTTCTTGAAATGAATTATGTGTTTTAAAACCATAAAGGGAAGGGAATAAGTAAATATGTTAAAAATTCCTGCCTATCTGAACTCTCCCGTACCTTGCCGCACAATAGTTCAGAGCGGTCATTAATTGTTTTAACTACAATTTTCAACTCTTGAATTTAAATTATCAAAAAAGGTGTCTAAGATTTCGAAGAAGAGAAACTTCGTTGGTGAAAAGTAGAAATACATTAAAAAATCTTCCAGTTTCAACTGTTTTACAGTATGGCTCCAACGGATTTAGTAAAAAATCTGGTATGGACCCCACACTACTTCTTTTTACGTGTAAATTTTTTTAGTAGTTGCCTTAAGTGTTAAAAAAGTGCTTGGAGTGAGCAAGGTAACAATTCAAATATTTACTCCCCTAATCTGCCCCAAAACAATGCAAAAAATATTTTACAATGGTAAATTTTCTAAATATTGCTGATTTTAATATCATTCAGTGAATTTTTCGCAAAATATCGCCAATAGCGCCAAGTTGAACCCAAATTCAAAAAATAATTTCCTTTGCCAAATTTGTCGCCAACTTGGCAATATGTCGCCAAGTTGGCGTCAAACACTTGGCGACCAAAAGCTTGGCGACATGTTGCCAAGTGGTCGCGCCAATTCATATCACTTGAGTCTGTATTGAAATTAACATTGATTTACCCCAAAAAAGGCGTAAAAGACTCCTTGGGAACATTCGAATGCAATAACAAGGGGAGGTGCACAACTAGACCCCCCTCAGAGCCTACATACCAAGCTAGAAGTTTCTACGACATATAGTTTTTGAGTTATGCGACATACATACGCACATACATCCGCACATACGTACACACAGACGTCACGAGAAAACTCGTCGTAATTTACTCGGGGGAGGTCGAAATTGATTTTTCGGCTGTTTGTATTTTGTTAGGTACATATGCACGTGCTGATAGGTCGAAAAAACTACGCGACATTAATTCGGGGGTGAGCAAAGTCAAAATTTATACCGAAATTTGAGTGAAATTTTTTTCGTGATCACAATACTTCCTTTACTACGTAAAAGGAAGTAAAAAGGGAACACTATCAATTAGTCACCATTTATATTGATTCAAGAGAGAATGGCATTGAATGCAATTCGCATCTTATGAGCTAAAATTACGAATTCCGTGCACGAAGAAAGCATTTCAGCACTGATAATTGATTTCATGGTTTCGAAACCATCTAGAAACGCCACTAATTCTGTGATTAATTTACGATCTCACTCCTGGCAGAGAGAAGTGTTAGTCCTGTTCTAAACTAATTTGGCACTAAAACTGTCAAATGTACTTAACTGCCCACTGATATGATAATTCTACGTGTTATTCCGGGACCCGCGATTTCTCGTGCAGGTTGAATTGGAAGGCAAATATCGAGTACATTGTAATTTAATGCAAATCCTCCGACGCTGCTCGCCTAATAGTGATAGCGTGTATGCAGATGGTTATATGCAACATCACTGCAGGTGCGTGGGCTGATTTACCATCTTTATGTGAGTGGAATCAACCAACCACCTTGTTATTTGTCAGTATAATAGAAAACGAAATCAATAAGAGATAAATATGTGATATAGCGTTTGGCTGCAGTCATTTCCTTCTGAAATATTC
Source organism: Uloborus plumipes (assembly GCA_038373865.1). Taxonomy (NCBI): domain Eukaryota; kingdom Metazoa; phylum Arthropoda; class Arachnida; order Araneae; family Uloboridae; genus Uloborus; species Uloborus plumipes. Next base: position 25,958 of record JAXGGA010008412.1, read on the forward strand.
ATTGAATATGGTCACTATGCATATATATTTTTTTTTTGCGTGAGTTGTTTGAAACGGGGAAACAAATTATTTAATTTTGGAAGTTTTTTTTCTCTCTTTCGGCCGAGATTGAAGACTAATTACAACACGCAACAAAAATGATACGACGAAACTGACTCCAGTAGTTTTGACACCAGTTGTAGCTCTCGGGTTGTCTTTCATGTCCGTCTAGCAAAAACTTAAATAGCCAACGTTCCAATTTTTTTCTTCTCTTTCGGAAGAGCTTTCTTCACTTTCCACCATCAAGTTTTGAGTTTAGAACAACTCTGTTTGTCTGGTTCTCCGGTTTAAGTCCACAATTGTGCTAACTTCTGTAAGACCAAACTATTACGTGGATGTACTTTGCATCGTAGCATTCAATATTTCTCACAAAATGCAAAGGAAAATTATGATGAAATTGTAAAAATGTACCAGTTGGTAACCAAGAAGAGAGAGGAACATTTGTATATTTGAATTGTTGGCAAATCTTCAAGTTTGGGGCATATTCGTTTTTTCCCCGTCATTATCAGATTGGCCAAATAAATTAGCTCTTATGAAGAGATATTTCCGGGCTTATAGGCCGTGGTCGATGAGAAAAATGAGTCCCAAATGTTTCGTCGGACACTGCGGTCGACATCATCAGTGAGTAGTTTGCTGAGACTGTTACGCTAGCTTCATTTCATTTCACCCTCCAGGGTCCCCCGTACCTACCAGCTTAGTGGTTTAACCGGGATAGGGCCCTGAAGAGCGCTCTGTTCTTAATTTTGAACCAGAACCTAGGGTCGAGCAAACCATAGGTCCTAGCACCCCCAGAGGTATCGTTTCACTTGGAGGACTTTGTGACCACGACATTTTTAACGCCTCCCAGTCACCATTAATCAAGACGGTGGATCTTTGATCGGCTGGGATCGAACCCGGGTCCCTTCATACACGAGTCCGATGCCTTACCGATCGGGCCACCACGGCCCTTACGCTAGCTTGGGCCGCTCGGGTATTTAAGCAAACTGCTGATGGCGTGTTGGCTCCTGATTGGTTGCTGTTTCCTCGGCCTCTGGAGCGTTCTGGATTCTGGATGGATTTTCCGGAATGGGTGAGCTGTCTGTTTCTGGACCGTTATGGCGAGCGGATCTAAGGACGGAATGCCATATTTTCGGTAAATTGAAGTTCTCTTCTTTTCTATTGAAGTTACGTGGATGCTTGAAAATTTCGATTGCTTCGCGATGGAGACGGGCATAGTAATGGGATGTTGTGGCCAGGATTTCTGTGTCTTTAAATTTAATGTTGTGGACTCCTTCCTGTTGGCTGTGTTCGGCCACTGCTGACTTCTCATAGTGTCCTAACCGGCAATGACGTTCGTGCTCGGAAAGGCGTGTCCTGATACTGCGCTTCGTGGTTCCAACATAAACGGATCCGCACGAGCACGGAATTTTGTAGACTCCTGACGCAGAGAAGGGGTCACGGGGGTCCTTCACCGGGCGATAGTAGTTCCTTAGCTGGTTGGTGGGAGTGAAAACAGTCTTGACGTTGTGTTTCTCCAGGAGTTTCCCGAGCCGGTCTGTAATCCTGTGCAGGTATGGCAGGAAAACTTTTCCTAATGGCTCAACTGGTGTAGTATCCTGTACATTATTTTGGGTCCTCCTGGGGTGGAGGGCTCTTCTAATTTCCTGTGCTGTAAACCCGTTCGCTTGAAAAGCTTGTTCCAGATGTTTCTGTTCTTCCTTTAATTTTGTTGTCTCGCAGATTCTTTCTGCTCGCCGAGCAAGAGTTTTGATTACCGCCATTTTTTGTCTCGGGTGGTGGTTGGAGTCTTTTTGAAGATATCGGTCCGTGTGGGTGGGCTTCCGATACACCTGGTGACCAAGTGTCCCGTCTTCCTTTTTCGTCACAAGCACGTCAAGGAAAGGAAGCTGACTGTTATTCTCTTTCTCCATGGTAAACTGTATGTTGGGATGAATGTTGTTCAAGTGTTGAAGAAACAAATGCAGGTCTTCTTCACCGTGGCGCCACACTGCGAAAGTGTCATCAACGTAACGGAACCAAACCTCGGGCTTCTTTTTGGCGGATGCAAGGGCCTTCTGTTCGAAAAACTCCATGTAGAAGTTGGCGATGACGGGACTCAAGGGGTTCCCCATGGCAACTCCATCCCGTTGCTCATAGAATTTTGCGTTCCACTGGAAATACGTGGCCGTCAGGACGTGCCGGAATAGGTTTCCGATGTCAGGAGGAAAAAGTGGAGTAATCAGGTCCAGAGAGTCTTCAACTGGGACTTTTGTGAAGAGCGAGACGACGTCAAAACTTACGAGCAAATCAGAAGGCTGGAGGGAGACTGACTTGATTTTTTGAACAAAGTCACTGGAATCTTTGACAAAAGAGGACGAAGATCCAATATACGGTTTCAGGAGGCCTGTGATGTATTTAGAAACTTCATACGTAGGTGAACCAATGGCGCTGACTATAGGTCGGAGGGGAACTCCAGATTTGTGGATCTTTGGTAATCCATAGAGTCTAGGAGGGAGAGCTTCTGATTTCTTTAGGTTGTGTTGTATTTCAAGGGGGATTGACGAGTCCTTGATGAGTCTATTTGTTTCACGAAGAATTTTGGCCGTTGAATCTTTTGGTAGGATCCTGTAGATATCGGGGTCTAACAGTTCTTTGATCTTGTTCTCGTAGTCCACGGTGTTCAGGACGGCTGTGGCAGTTCCTTTGTCAGCGGCTAAGATCACAATATCCCGATTGGACTTCAGCTGCATCAAAGCACGTCTTTGAAGAAGACCTGCATTTGTTTCTTCAACACTTGAACAACATTCATCCCAACATACAGTTTACCATGGAGAAAGAGAATAACAGTCAGCTTCCTTTCCTTGACGTGCTTGTGACGAAAAAGGAAGACGGGACACTTGGTCACCAGGTGTATCGGAAGCCCACCCACACGGACCGATATCTTCAAAAAGACTCCAACCACCACCCGAGACAAAAAATGGCGGTAATCAAAACTCTTGCTCGGCGAGCAGAAAGAATCTGCGAGACAACAAAATTAAAGGAAGAACAGAAACATCTGGAACAAGCTTTTCAAGTGAACGGGTTTACAGCACAGGAAATTAGAAGAGCCCTCCACCCCAGGAGGACCCAAAATAATGTACAGGATACTACACCAGTTGAGCCATTAGGAAAAGTTTTCCTGCCATACCTGCACAGGATTACAGACCGGCTCGGGAAACTCCTGGAGAAACACAACGTCAAGACTGTTTTCACTCCCACCAACAAACTAAGGAACTACTATCGCCCGGTGAAGGACCCCCGTGACCCCTTCTCTGCGTCAGGAGTCTACAAAATTCCGTGCTCGTGCGGATCCGTTTATGTTGGAACCACGAAGCGCAGTATCAGGACACGAATTTCCGAGCACGAACGTCATTGCCGGTTAGGACACTATGAGAAGTCAGCAGTGGCTGAACACAGCCAACAAGAAGGAGTCCACAACATTAAATTTAAAGACACAGAAATCCTGGCCACAACATCCCATTACTATGCCCGTCTCCATCGCGAAGCAATCGAAATTTTCAAGCATCCACGTAACTTCAATAGAAAAGAAGAGAACTTCAATTTACCGAAAATATGGCATTCCGTCCTTAGATCTGCTCGCCATAACGGTCCAGAAACAGACAGCTCACCCATTCCGGAAAATCGATCCAGAATCCAGAACGCTCCAGAGGCCGAGGAAACAGCAACCAATCAGGAGCCAACACGCCATCAGTAGTTTGCTTAAATACCCGAGCGGCCGAAGCTAGCGTAACAGTCTCAGCAAACTACTCACTGATGATGTCGACCGCAGTGTCCGACGAAACGTTTGGGACTCATTTTTCTCATCGACCGCAGTCTATAAGCCCGGAAATATCTTTTCATATTGACGCCGGCCGTGAAAGCCTGAAGAAGTACATTAGCTCTTAGTATAGTATCAAAAACTTTGGCGACACAAGGAAAAAATATCAAAGGTTTCCGTTATCGAAATCTAAGGCAAGTTTTTAAGGTATTAGAGACCTTCATATAATTTTTTCGTATAACGCATTTTTCCAATTTATATAACATACAGAATAGTTAATGGAATGTCCAGTAGAAAAAAAATGCAAAATTCGCTGAACATTTCCTTGATTTCGGTAGAGAGACACGTGATCAACCTATGATGTTCAAAAGAATCTTGATTTCATTGGCTGCTGTGACACCAACACTTGAATTTTATAATATCGTTGGAAAAGTTAGATAAGTAAAGAAAATAAAAGGTTATATTGATCTTGGTGATAGTCCACACTATATCTGGTGCACACCTAACCCAGCATCACTGTTCTGGCTATGCAGATCCTAATCATAGTGTTACGACACTGCCAGATTAGGTTTGCCCTGATTATAGAAATATTTTATAACCAGAACACTCTTTCAGTCAAAGCTAGATTTCAAACAAATTAAAATATTGCGGTATGGGAAGCTATATTATGCAAATTTACATTCAACGTCTTTCTGCTAAACATTATTGCCTCAATTTTCAAAAAAGCTTCCCTACATTTGAATTAAGTTCCACCCACACAGATTTCCTACAGCTCTCTTTGTGAGTTTTGGAGCAAAAAGAAAAAAAATCGAACGTGATTTCAATGCATGAAATTTCTTACGTAGATGCGTTTCGTGATAATGCAAAATTTTGAAGCTGGTGACATCTATTGAAACAGTTGTCACATACTATTGATTTACTGTCTCACTGAATGTGTTGTAAGCAGTATCCGTGGTGATAATGCGGAAACATTAATAAAAAGGAAATAATTTTTGATCGGAATTAAACTATTGAGTCAGATGAAACTGATAGCATTAAAAAAAAAAATCTAAAGTTACTTTCTCTTTCTTAATTTTAAGTGGGCGATTCTCTGTAAACTCGTTATTTTCCACACAGAATGTGTCCGGGCATGCTTTTTTGAAATGTTCGTATAATTATAATAATATTGCTCAGGAAATGAATCTATTACTTTGGTTCGAAGGAGAGCCAATTGAAGTTTGTGTTTTTCTGATAAATCATGATAGGGGGTAAGTCCCCTGCTTAGTATAACTAGGCAGGGGACTGTGGCATGGGACTGTGTGTTTGCACTTTGCTGCGTAATATCTGAAAAACTAATGGAACAAAATTTATTTCGAAACCATCCATATATGTTGACACAAATCATGGACAAAATAAATAATACGTTTCATAATTAAACTCATTAGCATTAGTTAAATCAGTTGCCAGAGGACTGTTTTCGCAACGAGCAAGATGCATACTTTCATCACAAATGTGGTTCTGAAACTAACCAAGTAGCTTTTCAACACTGTTCTTAGCAATTTCTGCAAATTCACACGGATTACGTTAAACTCATGACCAAAAAACATTTGCAAGAGTAACAGTTTTTTTCTATTGGAGCTTTGAATTTGTGGCAGGGGACTGTTTGAAAAAACTACGGACAGAATTTACGTGACAATTTTAAGTTTTAGAAATACGTAATTAGACATTATTTCATAAGAAAATATAATTGCATTATTCTTTTTTTAGATATTAATTGCCAAATTTATGTAGGGTTAACAGGTTTTTTGGAATATTACCTTAAAGTGTCCTAAGGAAACTATTGGATTGGGACAGCCAACAGACTGTCTTTTTGGTGCTTAGATAATTAAAAAAAAAAAAAAAAAACTGTTGTCGCTCCAAATACAATTGGGCTGCAAAGTATTAATGCTTTACTTGCATTAAGAGTGATAATTACTTTATTACACTTAATTATTTTTAAAATACTCGGTCCGGACAGTCAATTATTAGTTTACAGAGAATCGCTCAAGTGTTGACAGAAACAATGTAAAATAGTAATAAGTCATGGTTTCCACTTTTTAATTCTTGCCAAAAACAATGAAAAGTAAAACCAATTTTAAAGTTAATTTTGTTACTAAAGTTTATAGACTAGTTTCAAAGTTGAACTTAAACAATGGTTTAGGGCATTTCACTTTCTCTCAATAGAGTGCAAGTGTATTTGCCGAGTCTCATTCATATAGAGCTATTATTAATGCTTAGTGGATTGAGGCAAGCCTTCGACAAGATACAAATCAAAGGAACATCAATTTTGATTCAAGAGAAAGTAATTAGCAGTCGATATTGCAAAAAAAAAAAAAAAAAAGAACGTTTTTGGATCATGTGAGTTATTGAAACCAAAAGAAGAATGTGCATCAGTACATTCTCAAACAAAACAAAAAAAAATAAAAAATAGAAAAATAAAATCGTGTTAAATTTGCAGTTTTATACCGGCAGCTGGGTTGGTTGTACAGAATTATAAAAGTTGTAGATTATATCCGAAAATACAACGTTTTTTTACCGTACAAAGATAAATTTTCCCCGTAAAAGTTACGGCTCATATTCACAAACATTGCGGTTTTTTACTAAAAGGAACAAATCTGTTCCTAAAAATTACGGAATTGATCCGTGAACATGACGGTATTTTACCATGCCCGAACAAGTTTTACAAAGCAGTGAGTAACCGTCCCTAAGCAAGGAGCTTAAGCAAGCTTTATAAGAGGATTTTTGCCTCCAACTCGACTACTTTCGTATTCCATGCTGATGAGAGCATAATAAGCTCGAAACAGCTGTCCATGGATCGAGATAGTCGAGTTGGCGGTATATTGCAAGTTTTACAAAGTTTATTAGCATATGAGACAACACAAGCATTATTTACTGAATAAAGAGAGGAAATTACACCCAGAGTACCTGTATGAATTGAGCTGAAGCTTACCGGCTTGGATGATGGAAACTTCTACCTCAGAGTCATGGAAGTCCCCAGCACTGAGCTGAGCTCTTCTGTTGTCAGTCAAGAATATTGCGCAATCGATGATTTGCCAATTGTTGAAAGACGAATCGTTGAACCGAGTTAGTTTTATTAACCCATTAATGCCTGACATTTTTTTTCCAAAGATATTTTGTATACTACACGGCTAAAGAACACACTTTATAATAATTATGTGCTGTAATCTGTTAATTATGAATTGAAACAGTACCAAAGTAATAATTGAACACTAGAATTTGGTTGAAATGTTCATTTTCGGTCAATTCAAAAACTTTTTGTGCCGTCCCTAAAAAGGGACGCTAGGCATTAATGTGTTGAAAAAATGTTCAAAGCCATAAAATCTTTGTTGAATAAAAAATTGCTGGGGTGATTAAAATTGAAGTTCACTTTCACTGGAGTTTAAGCTGAGTAGTTTTTTTCTTAGAATAAAACATTTCCTTTACACTGCAAAAAATGAGCTGTAACAGTAACAGAACTGCACAGTAATAAACTGTAAAATTAGCAATTTTGCAGTTTATTACTGTAAATTTAACAATTTTTACAGTTATTACTATAAAATTAGCTGTATTATACCGTAAAAACAACATTCACTTTTTACAGTGTATTCCCTACCCCCCCCAAGGAAGTAAAAATCACAAAATCATCTTCCACGGTGAATCATAGCCCGTTAAAACGCTTGAACTATTAAACACAAAAACAAGCAAACAATCGGCACAGTAATTGCTTACTTATATTTCTCAAAAAGCTTCAGTAAATGTTCTTAATGTCTCTACACTGTCACAAATATATAATAATGCCATTTATAAATCACCCACACGTTTTCGCATAATTTTCAATGATGAATCTTAAACAATTAGTTCTAATACAATTTCCGGAAAAACGCTTTACTAGAGCATATTCTAGCTTTTATCTAAACCTTATATTCCCGAAGGAAATAATTAGTTTCGATTCCAAAGCATCATTTATCAAATTACGTTAATTGTAACAACAATTCTAATATCGTATTATTTTACTCCTTTCTAACATAAATGGTTGAGACGTTTTCTGCTAAACAATTTGTGCTCAGATAATTTTCTGCTAGACAGTTTAAAAACTTTCGTACGAAAAAGGCTTGATTAACTCAGACATGATTAGGTTTTATAAAATTCAGCTTTCAGGAGTCAGTTAAAAAGTATTTTTAGTAAATTCATTACGTATATTTACATTTACGTGCGTATACAGATGATTTAATCACCTAAAGGTAGACGTCAGACATCATACTTTGAATTTGCAAACATAAAAGTCATAGCACATTCTTCATTTATTATTAATAGAAAAAAAGGAACAAGATTAAAAAAAGAGACGTACTTTTATTATATAACAACCGCTTAGTACGAAAACACAAACTCCGTATTTCTTAAATATAAAATTCTTAAAGGAACTTTTATTTATACTGCAGTGCTATCTATTTACATCTATGTACTGTGAATACAAATTCATGTTCAACGTTTATTAGATAAAGATAAATGTAAAAGTAACAGCAACAGAATTAAATTAATTTTTAGAAACGTGTGTTTAAACATTGAAAGATGTTGCCCTGCAGGTATGGAAAGAACAGAAGGCCCTTACAGAAATACAACATTGTTCAAAACCATATTTGTATAATATATGCATGTTACCTCACTACTTAAAAAATTAGCTTTGTTGAAAATACAATATTTTTGACAGTGAAATGCAATGTTATGATTACTTAAAAACTGAAAATTTCCGGTTTCGAAAAAGGAACGAGATAGAAACACATGCTTGTACAAAACGGAAATGGAGTAAAAGAAAAGGCATACAATGTTTTTGATGAAATCATTCTTCATTCTCAAGTTTCAGCCTAAAATTTCAGTTACAATCAATTCCGAACACATTTTGATACTTTTTCGTTACGCCCATACATACAAAAGTACATACGAATGAAAGAGCAACTGAAATATTTCTTTTGATCGTCTCCAAGATCATTTTGCCAAGTTTTTCAACTACGTTTGTATTTGTATGTATGTATGTATGTTTGTATGTATGCAGGCATGCAGTATGTAGGTACTGTCTGTCTGATCATTGATGAGATGAAAAAGCTGACATCCGGTTTACAGGCGGAAATAGACAAATCTGTTTTCAGGAATATCAGTTTTTGCGGATGCGTGTTAACCTCAAAATTAAGCAGCCAGATTGATTTGAACGAAATACGCGTGTCAAATTTTTCCTTCCCGTTTAATTTAGATAGATTCAGCTTTACTAGCCACTTTCCCATTCTACTGCAACCGTGGGTAGAAAAAAATGTATGTATGTAAATATGTGTTTACTGGAATAACTCAGAAAAGATTTGAAGCACATTTTGTGAATAAATCTGTATAATAGCTAATCGTGAATCTCTCTTTTTCATTTTCATCGGCAGATTAAAGAGGACTTTTTTCCTGGTAAACCAGTGGTAATTTCTGGAAGTCTTTTTCAGCAAAATATTTTCTGCAAAGTATTTTGAAATCCATTTACATAGTTTTGAGGTTTTGAAACGTTTTGGGGGTTATTATCCCTTCATTTTTTTTTTGAAATTTCTTACCTATAACCTGAAAATTTATAACCACAAAATATTTTTGTTCCCAGATTTCAAAGGCAATATTTTAAGTTAGACTACTTCGGGCACAATAAGTGCAAAATTTCAAGATAAAAAAGAAGTAATGAAACGAAATACAAACTGGCAATTGAATTAAGCAACGCCAAGTATTAGAGATCATTTAGCGATGCATTGTCAAGCTGTTTACAAATCTGGTGCCGAAGAATGCCTCTCAAGTTACCAAATTCTGTTTTGATTTGGTAATGTTTGACCAGCTGCTAATGAAACCAATATTTAACAATTTTGATGCTTATTTTATGGATGGGTCTGACAAACAGAGTTTCATTGTAGAATTTCTGTCGTGTTTTCTAATCAAATTAATTTCAACCTACACTGCTCAAAACAATTAGGGGAGCGAGCAAAAAAGTGAAGAAAACCGTGCAAGACAGCCACAGATTGGCGTACAATGGATAGTACGTGTGTAATCAATGCACAATACAGAAAAAAAGACATAAAAACTTTGGAATTAATCTTGAATTCTTTGAAAATGTGGAAAAAACATAAAAAGGTGATTTTGGGCAACATTTTGGTTACATGTAAAAAATGAAAAAAAGGTATTGTTTAGACATGTTGCATGTGTTTTAATAAGGCGTGTGGTCTCCTTGAACAGCTAAGACTGCTGCACACCTGTTTGGTATGGATGCGATAAGCTTATGGGTATGAATTTGGGGAGTACTGTTCCACTCCTCAAGAAGTGCGATCTCCAAGTCTCGGACAGTAACATGCGACCTTTGTCACTCAGCAATGCATTGTCCGACCATGTCCTAAACATGATTGATTAGATTCAGGTCAGTAGAGCACGCTGGCCATTCCATACGCAGTATTTTTTCACTTTTAAGCATGTTCTCCATCAGACGAGCTCTCAGCGGTCGAGCAATATCGTTTTGAAAAACAAAGGAATATCCAATAGCTCCAGCGTGAGGGATGATATGAGGTCTCAGTATCTCGTCTGCATACCTTTTGCCCGTCAAAGTGCCATTCCAAAGGATATGCAGGCCCGTATGTCCGCCTATGCTGATTCCACTCCATACTACCCAACCAGCTCGTCTGTTTTGTGACCTTTCACGAACGAACGCGGGATTATTTCGAGTGCCCCTGTCCCTCCATACCAGAACAAGTCCGTTGTCACTCTCCAGACTGAATTGCAACCCCTCTGTAAACAGCACCATGTTGCTTCCAATTTCGATGTTCAGCAGTCCGTCTTCTTCGGGCCACACAGTCGCGTGGGGACAACAAAATTTAGACCATTGGCCTACGTGCATAGAGCCCTCCCTCATGAAGCCCATTACGTACTGCTTGGCTGGGGGGACACCCTTCGTTTTTTTGCCAAGAGCAACTGCCTTTTCAGATGCGTAGCATTCTCTATTCTGTTTCGACGGGCTGTTAACCGTATATACCGGTTATCAGTTGCTGTAGTGACGCATGGCCGACCTTGCCCTGATCGATGTCAAATATTTCCTGTTTCTTGGAATCGTTTCCACAGCCTTGCAACACTTCTGACGACTCCAACATCATCCACGACACGACGTTGTGTTTACCCGGATTCCAGCATGCCTATAACATGCCATGGCATGGATTCCAGTAAATCACGCTGTTGAGACATTCTCAAGTAACCTTGTCTGCAGGAAAAAATGTAAAAAAACTACTGCGCTATCGAATTTAACAGTTATGGCAATAAAACGGACGCTTCTGCAACATCCCGATTTCCGCACTTATCTTCTTTTTCTGGTTTTTGGCCTCATTAACTTTAATTTGTTCATAGAATTATCTTATTCCGTTTCCTGGTAGGCTTTGAATTAAGAACGATTCATTTTATGTTACTTATTGGTATACATATTTGCGTAATTTTGTTAAAACCATGTGCTCCCCTAAATGTTTTGAGCAGTGTATTTTGTATAAATCACTCATGAATGAGCAAATCTGGCGCTGTGGAACGAGCAGTTTGCTTAAATATTTTCCATTTTGAATATCTAAGTTAATTATAATGAAATTTGTTGTGGCGTATGTACGTAATTTCCACATACATACGTATGTATCTTAAACAGTAGCTCGTAGCTTTTACATACAGAAAACGTTTTGTAATGTAAAATTTACTTAAGTTAAGCCATGAAAAAAAAGGGGGGGGGGCGGACGCAGACCGGTGACAATTTGTAACCCTGAAGAAGAAAATTAATCTCTTTTAATTACAATTAAAAGCAACGAGCTAGTTATTTTTGCCGTCATGGTAATCTTAAAAATGGTATGAAAATTCTTGATTTGTTTAAGTGATATTAATACTATATATAGAATAGAGGTTGTACACAAGACTTGCGTATTTTAATATTTATTAACACACCTTTGAGGCATACCTAATCTCTTTATATACACAAAGCAAAATAAATAAATAAATGTTTTCATGCTTTACCATCCAAGTTTTGCAATATTTGTACTTCACTCTTTCAAAAACGTATCAACTAACTATGTTTTCTCTTGAGCACTCAAGTTCGTGCGGTTGGCGTAGGCAGGGTGAAAAAATGCTGCTCTAAAAACTTCGAATGTACTCCCTCGAGTGAATAATCCAGCTATAATATTTGAAAGGTTAAAAGCAGAAAAAATATTGACATCCGATGAATTTCTTTGGCTCCGTTTATTTGATTTCCCCCACGCTGTTTAATAAGATGTAAAAAAAAAAAGATAAATCGAAATGTTTCTACAATACAGTGACTGAAGGAGTCAATGGGGAAAAAAATTCTACAAATTTTTTCTGCTATCTTACTGAACTTGAGAGATAATCATAAACGAAAATTTAAAGGTTTGTGTTTGTTTCAAATGGGGGCTGCGTTTAGCTTCTTGCCATTTGCAGACCTAGTGCATTCCCCAGAAGCGGCATCCACTCTTTCATGTGGCACCACCATCGGCGGAATACCATTGCCACAAGGATTTTGACGCCCAGTTTCCCCACTAGACGGAGGCATCTGGGCGCTGTTCGATGCGAAACTGCACTAGGAATTTAATTTTGCCAAGAGATACTATAAGCCAAACAAGTACTCGAGGGATCTCTTACATGCCGCATAATCGTACGACATGAGCGCTGTCGATTTTCTGCATCAAACCACTATACCACTCTGTCGGCAATTTAAAGTTTAAGTACGTTATTTACCAAATTCTTTTGAAAGTACTATATAATTGATACTAGGTAGGGCTTATATATTTTTTACATATGACACAAAAGGAAACAGAAAAACAAATCTAAAAGCTGAAAGTATAAGCAGAGAGTTTCAATATCTCTGTTTTGCAATACTATTTACTACATACACTGGCGGAAAAAAAATCCCAACACCAAGAAAGACTTGTGTTAGATAAACGAAATTTGGTAGGCGTGTTTATACAACTGAAAGATGACAACGATTGAAATTTCGTGTTCCGCGCAGAAGTGTGGCGCATCTGGTGTCACTCAGAACATGCAAATAAGGCTTGTTTTAAAAGCGTGTTGTGAAGCTCGCGAGTATTATTTTTCCGTGAAATTTGACGAATTGCGTTCATGTTAGCCAGGAATGCCTTTAAGAAGACGAAGAAGCCATTATCAACAGCTCACCGAGTTTGAACGAGGTCGTACAATTTGGCTACGAGAAGGTGGATTTTCATTTCGCGATATTGCAGAGAGACTTGGGTGGGAATGTTTCCACCATGCATGATTATTGGAAACTATGGGCAAGGGATGGTACTACCTCAAGAAGATCGAGTTCCGAGCTGCCACGTGGCATGACTGAGAAGGAAGATCGCCGAATCTTGCGTACGGCTGTGGCGCATCGTACTGCATCTGCGGCTGACATTCGAGCTGCAGTTGGTACCGTCGTGACCCAAGGAACGGTAAGAAACTGTTTATTTCAAGGAAAGCTCCGAGCTAGGCAGCCTGTAGCCGGTATTCCATTGACTGCAAACCATTGCCTTTTCCGACGGCAGTGGCGCCACGACAGAGCTCACTGGAGGTCGGAGTGGATATCTGTTGTAATTTTTGATGAAAACAGATTCTGAATCAGTGCCAGTGGTTTCTGTATATTGGTCAGAAGGAGTCCAGGGGACCGCCTGCATCCAAGCGGTTTACGGCCTAGACACACGGCACTCACACCTGGAGTTATGGTCTCTGGAGCAATTTCCTACGACAGCAGGGGCATTCTTGTGGTTATCCCAAACTCACTGACTGAAAATTTGTCGTCATTCTGTTAATTTGACCAGTAGTACAGCCCTTCATGAGTAGCATTCAAGGGGGCGTTTTCCAGCCGGAAAACGCTGGCCCTCACATCGCTGCTGTAACGCAATGTGGTCTACAGAGTGCTGATATGTTACCATGACCTGCAAAATCACCTGGTCTGTCTCCAATTGATAACGTATGTGATATCATGGGATGGCACCTCGGGCATCATCCACAGTCAGCAATGACGGTCCTAGTATTGACACATCAAGTGCAACAAGCATGGAACTCCATACCACAAAGTGACATTCGGCACCTGTATGACATAATGCATGCACGCTTGCAGGCTTGCCTTCAAAATTCTGGAGGTTACACCCTCTATTAAATTAACATAATTTCACATTTGCACAGCATTTTCTTGAACTTAAATTAGCCAGTGATCTTGTACATTTAATCAATTAAACATGTTAACTAGACAATTGCATTACCCAAATTTCATTACTCTACGGCAATTTTTTCTTGGTGTTGGGATTTTTTTTTCCGCCAGTGTATTTTGAACTTACACGCTTTTTTATCTGTAGTAAAAATACATTATTTATCATCGATTTGTACTTACAGTGAACTCTTACTTATATGTCGGCCCAAGGGACCAACAGAAAAAGGTTCATAAGTGAGAGACGTATAAGTGAACAAGCCAATTCAAAGGACTAAAACGCAACATAGGAAATGAATAAGAACGTTTCTATAGAAAAGGGACGTATTATATCCGTCTGGGAACTACTGTATTGTAATTACAATGATAAAGAGAAATCAAAAATTGTAGCATACCTAATTTCAAACTATTCCCTTTAAAACATTGCATAATAGATAATTTTCCTTCTCCGAACTCTGGTTCATGCCGAAAAAATGCTTTCCGTGAGCGACAAAGCCGACAATTTAAAGAGGGAAATGAAGAAAAATGCTTATTTTTTAAAGAAAATAAAATACTTTTTTCACATTTTAGGGAAAATTCGGAGCATAAGTGAAATATGTATCTTTACAGCGACGCATAAACAAATGATGCTATCGTTATTTTGCTATGGAGTGTGCTGGGACCATTCTAAATCGTCGTATAAGTGAAAAAGGCGCATAAATGAGGTGGCGTATAAGTGAGAGTTCACTGTATTCAATTCAGTTAGAATATAAATGACGGACCCTATTGCAAAAAATCATATTTTCGATTATTGCATGCATTGCAATAAGTTATTCGAAAAAATGTGTTCAAGAGCTCGACGAGGATACTCATTTGCAGTCTTGTACAATTAAGAGAATATTGATCAGATGATAGGATTGGTATACGAGAAAGTAAGCTCGTTTCATTCTGAATGGAACTTCTTGCTACTCCAGCTTTTAAATTACGCTATTTTTTTTTCAATTTCATTTATTCCCCTATATGCGCACTGTTAATAGTGTAACTATGGAGGCTAGTACCCCTGGTGAGGGGCCGCGGTAGCCCGATCGGTAAGGCGTCAGACGGTGACCGGAGGGACCCGGGTTCGATCCCATCCGATCAAGGATCCACCATCTTGATTAATGGTGGCTGGGGACGTTAAAAATGTCGTGGTCACAAAGTCCTCCAAGTGAAACGATACCTCTGGGGTGCTGGGCTAAGGATTTGCTCAGTCCTTGGTTTGGTTCAAAAAAGAAAAGAGAGCTCTTCAGGGCCCTATCCCGGTTAAACCACGAGTTGTGGTAGGAACGGGGACCCTGGAGCGTGTGAAGTACCCCTGGTGAGAATTTTGTTCCTTGGTAATGAATAAATCTTTAAACTATAATTTAACAATGAGTATTAATTACTGAACTAGAGAATTTCAAATTATTAACACTCATTCAAGAGTAAGTAAATTGGAAATTTAGACCGAAATTTGAGGGGAATTTTTTTCTAGATTACAATACTTCCTTTATTCTGTAGCCGGAAGTAAAAGGAACAAGAAGTTCATTGATGTTTCTTGTTTCATTTTTCTTTTCTTTTTAAAAATTGTTTACATGTTTTAGTGAAACGCTTTACTTGAGGAAACGAATTATGCAGAAACTTGGGTAGCATATCACTTTAGCATGACAGTATTTCTTTTTTGAATTGAATACTTATTGAAAATATGCCAATGACTGAAAACAGTTTGCATATGTATGTTCCCCCCCCCCCCAAAAAAAAAAAGAAAACTTTCAAAAAGCATTTCAAATATGCTTGTCATCCTTTGATATTGGCATTCTACCATATGTACCTACGCCGTTGCTGAAATTTTTCAACGGGAGTGTTCTTTTGATGCAAATTTTTGACACTTTTGCCAATACTTCTTTCCAGCTTTACTGTAAAATTTAACGCATTTTATTAATGCATCTCAATTTTGCCCCATTTTTGAAATTTTGAGAGATATTTGAGAAATATGAAATACCTAGAAGTAAAGGGGAAATAAGTGAAAATTGGGTGATCAATTGCAAATGATGGGATAAAAAAATATGTGTTTGGCGGCAAAAGTTTGGGCAGGTACAGTCAGTCAGCATTAATCAGAACAATGACTTTCAAGCTGTGGTACACACAACCCCTCCGATACGCATCAATGTGTTAATCGTACACAGTTCACTACCAAAATTATACAGTACTGTACACTCCCGATTATCCTCGGAATTGGGTGGCACGGGAATAGCGGGTAACGAAAATCGCGGGTAATCCGAAAAAAAGCATAAAATAGAGGGTAAAGAAGATAAAAAATGCATTTTGCTTAAAAATAGTTGAATTAGATTTAAAACGTGATATGTACAAACAATGAGGATAGGTACAGAGTAAAAATTATTCGTATTTGAAGTTCTCAAGCATATAAAACCTATAAAGAAGTGGTACTTACGATAACGGCCAAGTAAATGAAGTACACCACACTCTTGGGAAAGAAAAATTAAGAAATTAAAATTCATGCTTTTTGGAAAAAAACCAGTTAATTGTATTTGTTTCCTTTCCTAGACCCTCGCGGATAATCAGCTCTCGGATAATCGAGAATTTATTGCATTACATTGACGGCGTTTAAATTGGATTGTGACAATTAACGTAGTGTGTTGCTATTATCCTATACGTTGAAACCGAAGTATAGCAATACTTAGCTTAGTAATTTCTGAACTGCTATTGAAAGAGAACTCAGAAAACTAGAAGACATTGCAGTGAATCTCCTACTGGGATTTACGATAACTTACGTTTTCAAAAATATAGAAGCAAGCTTATATTAGGCACGATTTGATGCTGTATTTGATCAAGCTGAAGCCATACTTTGATGAACTTTGTAATCAACAGCAAGCCCAGCGTTTTCACAAGATATTGCTTGAAAGTTTTAAAAGTTTATATATCAATCTATTTGCAGGTAAGTGACTTTTTGCGCATATATTGCCGTTTTACTTCCGGAATTTTAAACTTTGCTTTTCATTGTTATATATTCGAATACAAGGAACCATTAGGTATCATAATGGGAAGTATCAACTTTCTTAACAAGATTTTTGTAATTGAAAAATAAATACTTGTACGTTTTAAGAGTGACAGAACGGGCATGCCCGCAATATGTACAAATCATTAATTTTAGAACAAAAGATAACTTTTAGAACGTTTATACTTCATATTATGATACATAAGTTAAAACATTTATGACGCATAGTTATGATACGCAAACAAATGCTTAAAATGTCTTATTTGTGCAAACGGATTGAGTTTCATGTCTAATACATTAAAACTTCGTAGTATAAGGTTCTTTAAATTAAATATAAGACATTTTATTTTTAATTACTTAATAGCAGTAAATTATAAGACTTAAGCAGTTTAACAGATGTAAACATTTTAATACAACTTGAGTTTTTGTGTTGGTGTACATATAGTAGATAAAGCATAAAAAATGGTGCATGTATTGAAAAAGGTTTAGAACCAATGATTTAAAAAAAAGAAAAAAGAAAGTGCGTAGGAGATTCGAAATTAGCATTAGTTTTCCTCAGTTTTTTTTTGTCACTTGCTCCCTTTTTCTTTCGCCGCATCGCATGCGATACAAAACGATATCTTTTAAATAAAAAATGCTATTGCTTTCCTACATCGATTAGCATCTTATTCGACTTTTTGAATTATTTACGTTATGCTTTATGTATCAAGTGAATGAAAGTTATAAGATGTTGCAGAACCAAACATTTTAATACGTTACCACTATGTGGGGTCTGTTTATGTGTATGTAAAACACTGTTGCTTATTTTTTTTTGCCAATTTTTACTGTATAAAACAGAGAAACAGAGTACTGTGTGAATTGAACATTGACCAGGGATAATTTTCCAGTATTTTCGTTTTTTGAGTGGCAACAGGGCTTGAAAGATGGCTGAAACCAGCTGAATGCTGTAAGGTAAAAACATGCTCGTTTCAATGCGATTTTACTCTGTTTTTAAATTAAGCCGGATATTTCTGATTTTTTATTGAAAAAAGGGCGAGTGTCTTTTTGATTTTATACTTCACTTTAAGGATTTTACTGCAATTCAACATATTTTATAACATGTTAAAGTTGACTTAAATTGATGTCCCACACGTGACACACTAGTTGAATATATTAAAATTAATACTAAACTAGGAGCTGAAATTGGAAATGGTTATGGATTGTAAGTACCTTAATTTGTGTAAGGATTTCTGAAAATCATCCGATAAAAAATTTATTTAGTACTTAATTATTAGGTAATTGAAGTTGTCCCACACGTGACACCACGCTTAGGACATTTCAAACAAAAGTAGTTCCTAGCAAAAAAAAACATGAGTGTTATTAATTTTTTATGTGCTATCTTTTGCTTAGTAAGTAGAGGTACTTTAAATCCCCGACACAAGAAAAAGGGGGTTATAAAATTGAAGGTATCGATCTGGGTACCTATGTATGCCTAGTATCTTAGTTTTTGAAATTATGTAACTTGTACTGCAGGAAAATTTTTTAAATAAGGCATAAAAAAAAACATTCACTATTTTTTAAAATAAAACAGTAGAAATATCCAACTTAATATAAAACCACAGTAAACTTACTTTGAAATTATGATTCATGTTTCTACTCCACAGCATTCAGCTGGGGTCGGACATCTTTGAAGGCCTGTTGCCACTTCAAAAACGAAAATACTGAAAAATTATTCCTAACTACAGTCTAGTCTCAATTACTCTAGGCCTCATAACTTGAATATTCCTTTATCTCGAAGTTTTCATTGGGTCCCAAATCTTTCAGAAGACTAAAAACTTTCTATAATTCATACTTCCAATAACTCGAAGCTTTTAGCCAGTTCCTTAGGACTTCGAGTCATCGAGATTCGACTGTACATATGATTTGAAGTTTCAAAAATAAAATTAGTGCCAGGCACCCTTTCGAAACATTATTTATTTCAGATTGTAAAACATTCCCTTTTACGTGGAATAGTCAGATAAAAAAGAGTAGATCGAAGAAAAAGTGCGCAGCGAAATTCCCTGCAAAAACGCTACAAGCACTAGAAGAAGCATATCTAGTTTCCATAAAATTATTGCAAAGACTAACGTGCTGACCACACTGCCTTTCTGGAGAGACTTCCATATTTTAATCGAACAATTGTACAAAATTAATTCCAAAGCAAGAAGTAAAATGAGTTGTTGTGTACTATGAAAGGCAGGCGTATCCAGGGGAAATATTTAAACGGGTGGAAAGTAACACATGTTTTCTTCATATAATAGAGCCAACGGGGGTTTTTAAATGGCCTAAACGAAGAAACGAAACTGCTGAAGAAAAAAGATTCTTAACATTATTTCTCCACCAATTTTTGCTAAAAGGAGAGGTTGCTAGAAATTTAAGGACATTTGAAACTACTTGTGTTTCATTTCTAAAGAATATAAGCGAAACACCGACTGACATTCATTATTTTGTTAAAATTTGATCTTTATGCATATTAATGAAATTTTAGTTGCTTAAAAAGCAAATTTTAATATTTTTTAGATTTCTTTCTTATCTAGGTAGATAAGGTCAATACATTATGATGGTTTGGTCAATACATTATGCTTTACATATTACTTATCAACTGTTTTCATTAATTTGAAAGTGAGAAAACCGCAAGCTGTCCCACACGTGACAGTTACTAAAATAGCTATAAATTTAGTATATGTCTATTTTTTAAAACTAACACTGCAAAACATTTTCAGTAGGAAACCATATTGTATGTTTAAAAATTTGGAGTCATCAGAATACAACAGATTCGCAGGATTTTTCACAAGAGATGTGAAGTCTAAAAACTGATGTTTGAACGCTTGTCCCACACGTTACAGTGATACTTGAATGAAAAAAACCAATTAAAAAAGATGTCAAGATTTTTTTTTGTTTACAAATCAGATGCACAGTATACATTCCCCAGGTTCTCAAATTTTTAACCAGTAGCCATAAATTATTCGTATACATACATGAATGTCAGTGAAAATATCGTCTGATTGTCCTGCACGTGACCGTGAAGTCACCCACACATAAAGTCCTTTGTGCAGCAAATTAACAGCGGCTAAATAGCATTTTGAATCAAAAAAATTGGTTCTAGTTTGCAAATTTGTGCATTTATAACGCTATTTATTTTACCGTGACTAAACTGAGCTCTATAAACTTCATTACTTCTGTCAAAACATTTTCAGAAACTTTTAGATTATCTTTTACAAAAAAAAAATCTATATGTTTATTAGCTATATACGCCATAGATTTTACTGAAATAATTCCTCATTTGAAAAACTTGAAGCAAAATAACGTAACCGTGCAATTTTTACAACTTTTCTTGTTTTAAAGAGAAAAACAATAGGTTGATACATGCACAAAATATATTTTAAAAAATCGTCAAAAAGGGGAAGATCGTGTTTTTCTTTTAAAACTGAAAACACAACAAAGGAAGCTGAAGGATTTGCAAAATGCTCTTATATCGCATATGATGCCAGATAATACCTTTCACGGACAATTGCTGCTTCTATTTTCTTTTTCCTTTAAATAAAAATATTTGACATGCTTTAAGATTATTATCATCCGATCAAGAAAATACCGCTTTTTTATTTGCCGAAGCTGAAGGCACTTTAAACCTGATTTGCATAAGTCCAGAAAAAAAAACCTTTTGCCTCAGGGAAATATCCTATTAAAAATGAAATTCCAGTCAAACTAACGACGACAAATAGGGGGAGTCTTTAAGACGGAAATATCTTAGGTTTATTTTTCTTCAAAAAGATTCTACGTTTTATTTTTCGGTTGCTTCATTTAAAATAATGATCTTTTAATCCTAAGTTAATGTTATTCTTTGCGATTACACTGTAAAAATCTGCGCAGTTCTCACAATTAAATCCAATTATACTCGGATATCGTACAAGCTTTAACAATGGGACAAATTAAACTCATTATGTTTGTGCATTTCAGCTTACTTTTCATTAAAGGATTAAACTTGTTATACTCATTTTGCCTGTTTTCTTACTTAAAACTCATCTGCTATATAGTGGTATGCAAAAATAGACAAGCGCCCTGAAAATCTTTGTGTAAATGGCATTCTGTTAGAAGGTCGGTTCTGTAAAGTTTATATTATTATGACGCGCAACAAGCGTTTGGAATTATTAAATCTGTAAAGCAGTATCTTGTAAATATAACGATTCTATAAAATTTGGAGAATCAAGCAAGAAGAAAATTTCTGGGAAACAAAGAAATGTTCTGCAAGATTCAAGATTAAGTATTTTTGAGAAAATAAGTGTCTTCAAGTGGAAACACGAATCCTGAAGCTATTAAGTGTGAAACAAGATGCTGTTAGAGAATATTCTGTAGATTAAGTGCAAATAAGTATGATCTCTCTCACTACATCTTTCTCCCTCAGGAGATTAAATCACTGAGACGCACTGTTATCATGAGGTTCTTCATTCTTATGTGCGTCTTTTTAGATGTTCTAAGGGTTTTTGGTTCCTTTTTCAAGCAAGAAAAAACTCCGTCATATATCACCGTTCCTGTCTAAGAGCTGTCGGAGAAGGAGAATTCCAAACGCATAGATTTCCTGGCAAGGTCTTAGAATATAAGTAACATCAAGCATATGTGGAACTTTCTAGTGAGAAGTTTGGAAGCAGGTAATTTACTGCCAGTGGCGATTCTGGAGGTGCAACTGGTGATACAAGAAGATTGGGCAGCAATGCCTCAACAACTTATTTACAACATCATACACTCCTCAAAAGTGAAATTGCAACACACCAAGAAATAATGCTCGCAGCGACATGCAAATTTCAGGAGCGATAGTGGTTAGGTAGATATGCAAATGATTAGAAAACCAGAAAAATTAAATCAATCTAAACCTGTATATTTGTGCATATTTAACGTTGGATTATAACTTCACATCAATCGCACAAAGGTATTTATTTTCTTCAATATAAACCAGTGTATTCAATATCTACTGTGCCCACCACGGGCAGCTATACAAGCTTCAATACGGCGAGGCATGCTATCAATGAGTTCATTGATGGTTACCTGAGGTATCCTTTGCCATGCCACATCCACTGCAGTGCGCAGATTATGCACGGTTCGCCATTGGTTCATGTCGCGTCCAATGAGGTTCCATAGATGTTCGATGGGACTGAGATCTGGAGAGGCTTCCGGCCAAGGAAGGATGTCAAATCCGGTCAATCTGTTGACAGTTCGCCGTGCGACATGAGGAATAGCATTGTCTTACTGGAAGACTGTGTTGGGTGTCCTCTGCAACAAGGTTAGAACAACAGGCTGCACAACTTGTGTGACGTACCGGTCCGCTGTCAAACTTCCGGCAATGTGTACCAGAG
This sequence comes from Uloborus plumipes, assembly GCA_038373865.1. Classification (NCBI taxonomy): domain Eukaryota; kingdom Metazoa; phylum Arthropoda; class Arachnida; order Araneae; family Uloboridae; genus Uloborus; species Uloborus plumipes. Next base: position 48,430 of record JAXGGA010008412.1, read on the forward strand.
GCGTCCTGTGATCGAACATAACGCCACCCCAAACCCTGATGCCCGGTGTAGGATCGGTGTGACGCTCGATGATATGGGGTTGTGCGTAGCGTTCTCCGGGTTGCTGCTATACCCGCCGACGCGCGTCATTCCTCCATAGACAGAAACGGGATTCATTAGTGAACAATACTCGATGCCATTCAATGGTCCAGGTACGATGACGACGACACCATGCCACGCCAGGCTCTGTGTTGTGCGGTCAATGGTTCACCAGTTGCTGGGACCCGTTCACGGAACTGTACTTCATGCAGTCTGTTGCGTATGGTTTGGGTGGACATAGACAACACAGATCGAGCTGCTCCTGCAGGTAACCGGCTTTGGATGCCATGCGCCGTGCTGAAAGGGTCGCGGATAGTCTTTCGACGAATACTCCAGTTTGTGCGCTCTGACGTGCATCTTTGTACACCACTTCCACTTCGGAGTGCACGTAGACCTTCCTGAATCCATTAAATTACACAACGCTGGACGGTGCTGACGTCACGCCCAACACGAGCTGCTATTGTCCGCAACGGCAAACCAAGTTCATGAAATTCGATGATACTGTCGCGTTCAACGGTTGTTAACTGGTGATATTGAGCTCGCCGACATCTCAGAGGCATTTTGTAGGCTTTTTCAAAAGACCTGCTGCTGCACGAAACTCTAGTTGCTGTTTTTAAGAAGGGCAAGTTGATTACTTTTATATTCCTATAAAGGGTATCACGTGATCCGATGCGTACGAAAATTTAATCATATACTTATCTACCTACCCACTATCGCTCCTGAAATTTGCATGTTTCCGCGAGCATTATTTCTTTGTGTTGCAATTTCACTTTTGAGGAGTGTATTTAGCATCAGCAGACGATGTACAACTTGCGCAACCATCTGATAAATTTATATCTTTTACTAAAGGTTTTGTGTAGCTGGAAACTTGCTACAAAAATTGTTTCCGCCTGTCGTAGTAGTGTGCTCGGTGCTGCTTTTCAATAAAGTTGTTTTTTAAACCTTTGATTTTGATTTATTTTGTGGGAAGGGCGCTTACATCACTTATTTCTTACGTCTCTGGGATCTTATAGTACTATTTTCATTAATTTACAAAAATTTTGTGTGACATTATACTGAGAAAATCGTCTCGTCCTTATTTTGTGCACATCAGAGTGTATGTGTGAGTGTGTGTATACAGCTGTCACTTCTTCACATGTATAACCATCCAAACTCCAGGACTGGAAGGCTGTTATCTCTTCTAAGGAGAGCATTTTTTTAAATACCTGTGTCAAAACTCAGTGCATTAATACTATCGTGAAAATACATTGTTATTATTGGAAAATTTTGTGTTTGCATGAATTCAGAGGTCAGGATTAGCAATATGGCTTAAAACCAAGAGTTCTGATCTCGCATTCTAATCGTCAAATATAGCATCATTCCTGCTTTCATAAAATCATTACTGCAGTTTTTGGTCAAAACAGAATGACATCATAAAGCAGATGAAAAAATCAAATTTATTTTTTCAGAATAAAATTTTTAATAATAACAACGGGAATAAAAACTGTTCTAGAATTCATCTCAGTCAAAAAGTAATACAATGCAATTTTGTTTCTGAAACTTGAAACAAAACAAACTTCTTTGCTACAAACAGTAAGAGTCAACAAAAATAGATAAGAATCTTTGAAGAAACATTTTGTTTTCAATACTAAACAAACAATGTTAAATTTGACTAGTGAACCGGTTTTACTATAGATTTTGAAAGCTCTAATTTCAGATTGAAATGAAAAAAAAAAAAAAAAACTTTTTGAGTTGTGGATATTTTTATAGCATTGGTTAGTTCTTTTTCAAATTTATTGAAGATGATAAAGGAGTGGTACTTTTGTTCTATGTAAGATGTTTAACTGTAGTGAAAAGTTTTTCTAAAATATCATTACTGATTCAAGTCTGCACTTGATATTTAAAACAAAGTTTAGAATCAAAGTAGATACTGAACTGTAGATTCCCAGCTTTATGTATTTTTTATACACTTCCTTCCCATTTAAAAAAAATAAACGCTATTTCCTATATTTGTAAATGCCAGACAAAATATCGGCATTTACAATTACATCTTTTTTCGGCTTTAGATATTTATTTTAATGAGATATTGAGAAAGTAGGTTTAGTTTCTTTCATATATCAACAAATTATTATGCGTTTTATTTTGATTTATGCATAGGAAATATGATTCTTAAGTTAAGAAAACTTCTTTGTCAAGGTGGAACATTGTGCTAGTTATTACGTAGCATGATTTTTTTTAGAGTTGCAAATAACTGAAGGCTTTGCTTGCTCTTCTCGACTCAACAGTAATTTTACGACGTCTCAAACCCCAACCTTCGGGTGGTCAAACTACTAAAAAACTACATCAGGATTTATCCTTAAAAGTTTTTGTTATTTAGTAATTATGAACGATTTCACAGAAGCAAAAGGTAATTAGATCGACTAGTTAATAAAGATTCCTCCAGAGAGGAAAAAGTTTTACTTTCCACTTGTTCCTAAGGATTTGTCTGAAGCAAAAAGTATCGGGTTTGACTAGTTCTTAAGGATTAATTCGGAGTAAAATGTATGCAGTTGGACTCGTTCCTATGTTTTTTTTCTTTCTTAAATAGAACTGTACTGGCTTCAAATCCCTTTTCAGTAAACTATTTAAAAGTGGGAATATAGTCTGTTATTGTAAAGCAGTATTTAGTTTGTCCATGGAAGATGAAGATTATATTTCGAAGTACTAGTTCAAGGGTAAAAGTTCTAAATTTCAAAAGTTGTTTTAAAAGCATGGAACACACGCCATGAGACATTTTCAAAGCAAAAAAAATCTTGAAAGCATTTTTTTTTCTTTTGGAGTCAGAGCTCAAAAGACAAGCATTCTAACTGTTGAAATTTATTGTTTGGCTTTGTTTGTTTAGCATTTAAAAAGTAGGATCAAAGAGCAGACATTAAAGAGAAAATATGTTTGAATCTCTTTAAATGGCACATTTTATTTCAGAAATGCTTCGGTAGGAGAAGGCGTTAAATCACTTGAAGCAATGTAGAGTTTGCATGTATAAAAAAAAAAAAAAAAAAAAAAAAAAAAAAAAAAAAAAACCTAGCGATTAATGTTTTGCTGACCTCCAATATTTGAAACGAACTCTGGTCAAAAGGGCAAAATGTCATTCTAAATTCAAATGTATTTAATTGCTTTAGAGAGGACATGTTAAACACGGAAAAGGAACCCCGACTAATAAAACTAAATGAATAGAAGCTGGCTACTGATAAACATTTTAATAAATTATAAGAGTTTGCTTTCGCTAGTCTGTCTGGCCAACAATGATAACGGCTTCCGATCGCAGTGGAATAAAAGCTAATCTGGGCATTTTGCTAAAATAACGCTATAACTCGCGTTCTATAGAACATGGAATATACATAGATCGTATCAGACGCAAATTTTTTTTCTTCTTTCATTTGGTGCTATTTTTTAAGTTTTGCAGTATGTTTTCACTGCTAAAATTCCTAAAAACCTTTCAAAGGTTTTTAATTAATATCTTCATTAATTAATACCATCCAAAGACGCAACCTAGCTAAGAACACTCTCGATTAACTCCGCTTTCAAACATTTTTTTTTTTTTTTTTAAATTCAGTCCATCCGTTTAGGCTGCAGAGTGCCACAGACAGATACACACATACACAGATACACACATACACAGATACACATACACGTCAAACACATTACCCCCCTTCCTCTGTGTGTCGGGGGTTAAAAACAGCATAAAGAAGCGAAATTGAAAATCCTTTTAAAGTTCTTAAGTAAAATCAATTACAAGGTTTTAATTATTATCAAATAGAAACTGGCAACAGACAAAAATTTTAAATCATTGAGTATTCTTTTCTTGTCGCCCAACAATGAAATTAGTTTCCAATTCCGCAAAATAAAGGCTTAGCTGCATTTGCTAAAAAACATTGCTTTCGAGTGTAAAATGGAAGTTTCAAACACAATCTACAAGAAGCAGAAAATTTCCTCTTTCTTGGTGAAAGATAGGGCTACGAAAATTTTATACGAGTTAAAAAAGCATGTTTTACATACTTTAACGCATGCTTTTTTCTCTAAGTGGAAATAAAAATTTATATTTAATATTGTACTCAAAACCACTTTTGAATTAGCATTTTTGAAAATTTTGGACTCCATAAAAACATATTAATCAATATATAATTAAACCCTTGTATTAAAATTTAAAATAGAGCATAATATAAGCGTCACTAAAAAAATAGCCCTGTAATTTTGATAGATGTTTTATAAAAGGTGCATGAACATGAAAAATTCATGTTTCAAGAAAAACACATCAAAAAGATTTCATTCATATGATGAACACGGTACGTGGTGAATGTTTTTGAAATAATAATAATTAAAAAAAAAACAAACAAACCAGATGCTTCTGTTTTTTTTTTGATAAACACGTGACATATGGTTGGAAAGAGGAAAGTTCAATCTTTTTAATGATGTAAAAAAGTAAAAATCAAATTTTTGGTCGAAATTGTCTTATTTGGTCCCCTTAAAGGATTTTAATTAATATCTTCCATAATTTATGTCATCCGAAGACGTTAGCCCCCTAGTTCACTCTCGATAAACTCTCCCTTCAAACAAAAAAGGGGGAAAAAATAAAAATCGGTCCATCCGTTCAGGCACTAGAGTGCTTTTACGATTGTGGCACTATATTTTCGTTGACTAAAAGATATTTTTTTTTGTCATGGGTCGTTTTTGCAACTAAAATGAACATTTAAAACTTTTTTTAAACAAATGTAACTTATTTTTTTTTTGGATTAGAATCGATAAATAATGAATTTAAACTCAAATATATAGCAATATTTTTACTAGAAACAAAGTCTTAAACTGAAGAATAAAAAAATATTAAGAAGAGAAAATATTTGTGCAAGACGATAATTTTAATTGCAGTAAAAAAGTCTTATCAGAAAAAAAAAAATCCCCCGAAACTCAGCTATTCTTAAAAGAAAGAAATTTAGGCACATAATTATTTTTGTTCATCACTTCCTATTTCCTGAACTCTACCGTTTCTGTCTTATGCCTCCAAAAACGTAATTCCATTTACTTTAAAAATAAAATTCAGCTCCAAATAGAATAAGATTTCTGATCCTTTCTTCGAAATTGTATTTGTTTAACATATCTAACGTGCTCTCTCTCTACTTAAGTGATTATTTGATTTGTTTTTATCATTTGAACCTGATCTATGTCTTTTCAGTTGAGTTTTACTTCAAGGAAAATGCAATAGGTTAAGATTATTTCGAATGAAAATTTTATTTGACTTGATATTTATTTTAATATTTAAAAATCATTTTCAAACGTAGGATTTAAGATCTAAATGATACGGACACATCATGAAACCCTAGAGCGATAATAAACAAACCCATGAAATACCAATAAAAATCTTTAAATGTTTTCAAACGTTTTTGTGAAGTGAAATTTTTATGCGAGGTCTTTGAAATTCTGATATTCAGTAAAACATACTGAACAAAAATATATTTTAACAAAAGCATTGGGGGATCTATTATTTACAAAAAAATCTGGTATGGACCCCACACTACTTCCTTTTACGCGTAAAATTCTTAGTAGTTGCCTTAAGTGTTAAAAAATGTGTTGGAGTGAGCAAGGTAACAATTCAAATATTTACTCCCCTAATCTGCCACGAAACAATGCAAAAAATATTTTACAATGGCTAATTTTCTAAATATTGCTGATTTTAATATCATTCAGTGATTTTTTTGCAAAAAATCGCCAATAGCACCAAGTTGAACCCAAATTCGAAATTTTTTTTTTTTGCCAAATTTGTCCCCAACTTGGCAATATGTCGCCAAGTGGGCGTCAAACACTTGGCTACCAAAAGCTTGGCGACATATCGCCAAGTGGTCGTGCCAATTTATATCACTTGAGTCTGCATTGAAATTAACACTGATTTACCTCCAAAAAGGGGTAAAACACTCCCTTGGGAACATTCGAATGCAACCACAAGGGGAGGTGCACTAGACCATCCTCAGATCCTACATACCAAGCTAGAAGCTTCTACGGCATATAGTTTTTGAGTTTTGCGACACACATCCGTACATACATCCACACATACATACGCACATACATACGCACATACATCCGCACATACGTATATACAGACGTCACGAGAAAACTCGTCGTAATTAACTCGGGGATGGTTGAAAAGGATTTTTCGGCTGCTTATATGTTGGTAAGTATATATGCACGTGCTGACAGGTTGAAAAAACTACTGAACATTCATTCGGGGGTGAGCAAAATCAAAATTTAGACTCAAATTTGAGTGATTTCTTTTTCGCGATCACAATACTTCCTTTACGACGTAAAAGGAAGTAAAAACATTTTCTAGAGTTTCGAGTAAATTTTTAGTTAAGTTCGGAGAGTGAAGCTTCAACTTTAAAATAAATCAAAATGCCTAAATTATTTAAGTTGCTATTTATAAGGTGAGCAAGAAGAAGGGAGTGAGGAAAATTCTGATTGAAAAATGGGACACAATTACTATACATTTTGTAAGCGCCTGGCTTTTATATATAGGACATTCATCTTTCTAAATTTAGATAAGTTGTCTGGTTTTGAAACATTTACACTGTAAGAGAATTCCTCTTAACTCTAATATTTCTTTTTAGAGAGTTTTCAGAATTAAGAGGAATCTTTTTTGAAAAGAGATCTCCAGAAAAACACATGCTTTTTTTTTCTTATTTTTTTACTTGAAAATATTTTTACTTGAATATATATTCAGTAACTCCAGAATAAATGAATGTCATAATTACTCAAAATGTGCTGAAGTGAAAATAGAATTTAAAAAAATAATAACAGCAATAATTCTTGGAAGAAATGGAGATATTTTCACATTTACTGATTTAACGGAAAGGTTGCAAACGAACCTTATCAGAAAGAACGAGCGACACATATTTGTTTCGATTTGGTTTGAAACATTGCTTTGCTGCTTAAAAATAGCCAAGGTTAGTTTCAACTGAGACTTAAAATATCAATGCGGCTAGAAACAAAGTTTCGACGCTAAAAATTTGAAAAAAAATCCAGAGTCGAAACTTTTTTAAACCTATATCTCCTGATAGATTTGGAGTAAGAGAGAGAAAGAGGAAAAAAAGAGTGAAAGCATTTTTCATTCGCTTCATATGAAGTGATTAAATTGAAAAATAATGGTTTGACTAAATGACCACTTTCAACTTAATATGATATAGTAATTCGAAATTAATTGTATTGTATGGTACAAGTAATAATGCAGTTGTAAATTACCAATATCTTCAACATTATAAGCCTATGTTATTCAATAACTCTTGGTAAAAACCTTATTTCTGTCTGCTAGCTCCGCGACTATAATTTTTCTTTTTTACATGGTTTATGAAGCCTGCTGGCTATTAAAAAAATATAAATAATTTGATTATTTGAACGAAAAAGTTACCACTGTTAAAATAATTAAAACTTTTCAGTAAAATGCACATCCAACTGTCTTTTAACACAACAATAAGCAAATACATATTTTTCTAAGATGCATTTAACGAGAACATTAATGACTTAAACTATGATAAATAAAGACATTGTTATTTATGTTAAAATAAGAACATGAAAATATTCCCATTATTTTAAATGCGCCGCAACACCATTACCTCCATGTTTACAAGGACTTTAAACCCGTAGCAACCGCAGAGCTCTTTGTGACCACGTAATTAAATGACATAGTTTAATGGTCTTTTAATGAAACGATGCACTCGAAATATGGACACGATAATGGATTTTGACTTAGAAAGGGAAATTAATTAATTGTTAGTAATTTCAGCCTTAAAGTAATTTGTTTCTCGTGGGATAGATAAACCTTTTTATTTAGGGACTGCTGCTTTGGGTAAAATAAGATTCATTTATTCACTTATGGTAGCTCTATCAGGTGTTTTTGTGTCAATTATTTTGAAAACCCAGAAAAAATATCACTTTTGCTTTAGGTGACACAATATAAATATTTACGCTTGCACACTTTCACTTTTACAATAATTGTACTATTAATTATATATACATGTATATTCATATAAGATGGAAAATTAAAATTTAACAAATTGACAAGCGCCTCAATTGCAATTAAATATTAATTGTATTTCATATAAAGAATTAAAATAAATTAGCTCTCTGTGAGTAGAAATTGTGGAAATTGGAATAAACAAAATTAGCGGAATAAAAACAACTGAAAATTTAGAAAACAATTAAAATTTTGAAAATTTGAGAAACATTTGAAAATTTGAAAAACAGTTGAAACATATAGAATCATCAGTGAGCTGGAGAAGCGGTTAACGCTGCAACTTTCAAAAAGGTTAGTTAAAAATAAGTCAGCTGATTTATTTTGTTGAAACAATAATTACGCAAAATTTGATGCTTTTGAAACAGTAAATGTAAAACATTATATTATTTTTAACCAACCTCTTTTAAAACCTGCAGAGTTAACATTTTAACCGCTGCTCCTGCTCTATGATGATAAAGTAGCACATTGCCAATGTGTTTCTTTTTGTAAGTTTTAATTGTTTTTTCAATTTTCAAATGTTCCTTAAATTTTCAAAAATTTTTAACTGCTTTTG
>JAXGGA010008413.1:0-57065 GCA_038373865.1 Uloborus plumipes
CGAATAGTTTCAAATAGTTTTTAGTTGAAAAAAATAGAATGGCATCTTAACACTTTTGTTCGATGGATATTATTAGTAATTATCGAAAATCACCAAAAATTCGAAAACTAAAAAAAATACCGAAGGTGGGAAGACAAAAACACAAAAATATTTTATTTCCGGTATTTTCGAACATGAAAATACCAGAATTGATCATGAAAATACCGGAAATCCGGTAAAATACCGGAACACAATGTGATATTGCATCACATCATTAGGTTCTTTTTCAGTTCTTCAATCATTTTGTAACCTATCATTTACGATCGCTTAACGATAATCATTTCACTGCCCTTAATTTTCCGCTCATTTACATGTATCATTTCGGTTATGCATTTTCGGTTAAATTAACGCGTTTTCGAATCGCGATTTCCTTATTCCCTTTTTTTTCCAAATTTCGGTTTTTTCGCATTTTTCCATTTTTGGCCATCTTGTGCGAACTTCTTTTTCGATCATCTCCCCCAGCTGGGTTGTTCTTTGAGGGCAAAATTTGACCCACGCTACACGCTATTGGCCGAAACTTCCCGAAACTTTCCTGCTCGCATTCTTCAGGTCATTGACTCCCCTCCCACGCTTTTCTGTGATTGGCCCGCTCAAGGTCAAGCGCAGGAGTCTGGTGTTCGGAGCGCGCGAATTTCGGCAGATTGACTCTGGACACGGTGTCTGTCGGTACGACGTGTTTATCAGGGAGCTGAGTTTTATCGAGGCTCGAGTTAGCTGGAGAAGATGGAAAATTGCCGCCGAGAACGAAAGGGAGGCACGAGCCCCATAAAATAATTATTTAACAAAAGGAATCTCACTGTCCTCTTCTCGGCAGATCACCAGCAAAGATGAAATAGCCCGCCTTTCCTCTACAACGAAACTTCGCTTTTGGGCGAGATTCCAGACAGAGTAATGCAGAGTGTCTTCTTCACGACAGTAGAAAATCGCTTGCCTGCGAGATTCGGGATTCAACAATGCAGCGTCCATTATCCAATGTGGTGAAGAGGACCTTTTTTTTCAATTCCATCGCTACGATTCCAGAATTCCGTTCAAACTCGTTTTCCTCCCTGCAATATATTTTACAAGTTTTACAGACGCTCACTTAGCATATAAGTCCTTCTTTTCTGCCTTTTGTCGCGTCGCATCCTCCGGCTACATCATCCCGCGTTTCCAGCTCCAGGTTTAAATATCAAGTCTAAGAAGTGATTTTTTTTCCGTTCCATCATCGACACCCGAATTTAAACAGTATAAACTCTAGCTACAAATAACTTTGAACTTTCTTCAAGTTCGTCAATCCATCAAGATGTGAACTGTTTTTTTTTCAACATATGCAACTGAACAATATTGATTATTTTATATAAATTAGTGTAAAAAAAAGGTATTGATATGAAGTATTCAACAAAAAAATTCGTTTATTTAAAAATTTGTGAGAGAGCTCTCAGGTAATAACAAAAAAAGGTGAAAGAAATGTATAATAGATGAGGCTGCCTTGAATAAAATTTCCAGTGTTGATTTCAAGATGTTTTTTTGTTTTCTGAAGTTGTCAAACACATCTACACGACAGCGGGGTAAGTCATTTCCTTTCTTTTCTTTTTGGTTTTGGATTTAAATTACTAGGGCATTCAAGCCAGGCGTTGGTCTGGAGTTTTTCGCGATGTTATTTTCCACTTACGATTCGGCCATTAACTTAATTAATTTTTCTTTGAATTTCTAGGGAATATTTTCCCATTAATCTTTAACTTTGCCTTTTTTTTTTAATTTTTTTTACTTAACAAAATTAAATGCATCACTAAACGATGCGCATTACACCACACACAATCACCCCTGCTTTCAGTAGTTTTCTTTCATTTTAATATTTCTTTAGATTTTCAACTAAATAAAAGAATTTCATTTTTTTTTTTTTGAAATTTTCTCTGAAGTATGTGTATCAGCATGCTGGTAAGAAGAAAAAAACATGAATAAAAATATATGTGAACTAAAATAAAGAGGGCTTTAGTAGCCATGTTAAAATACTTCCAATTCTCAAAATATTAAAATACTTTCACGATGCAAAAGGACTGAAATCTTAACACATGAAGCAATTTTTCGTTGACAACAGATTATTTTTTTTTCAATTAAATTTATTAATTATAAAAATTAAAAAATGCAATCATTTCATTTAAGTTAGCAATGTGCCAAATTAACTTCCACCATCAAAAATATTTAAACACTGACAAGAAGTTAAAGGATTGAAATGTCAAACAAAAGAAGCGATTTTACGCGAATCGAGGGTTAAAATGTAAGCATGTAAAATGGAAAGGAAAATATTTATAAATTATTGAAATAAATAATTAAATGTGAAAATCTAAGGTAGCATATTTTTATGTAACCTAAAACTTTCGCAAATATTAAAAACTATTTGCACGATGCAAGAGGATTCACCATGTGAACAAGTTTTCCGCGAAGCACGCGTTCAGTACTGAAATATGATGAAGTTTAGGCTCTCCCTCGCATATTAACACATGTAACGATGAATTTTAAAGAAGCCGAGAAGTTGAAATTTAGTTAAATGAAAAAAAAACCTTAGAATTGATGAAAAATCTGTATAAAAACGTACGATTTTCCACCTTTATCGTACGATCGTACAATAGGGCAAAAAAACGTACATTGTACGGCCAAAACGTACAAGTTAGCAGGTATGAAAAAGGAATCGAAATTCAATACACGAAATAAAAAAAGGCATAATTACAAAAAATGAGGCTAATTACTAATATTAACGGGAGGGTACAATTTTGTTTTCAGTAGTAGCCTGAGTAACAGAACACTCGTGATATGAGTTTCGAGAAGTGGAGGCACAGAAAGTATAAACATTTTTTACAATGTAATATCATTCCGCGATCTATCCCTTACAGAACAAGTGCCTATTTTTTTTTGAACAATTCCGTGGGGCACCTCCAACACGTGTAAGTCTGAGGCTGAGGTTCTGAGAAAACGGCACTTTTGAGCAATTTTTTTTCAACAGCAAATCAAGTTCATATATACAAAAAGAAATTTACTTTGTCATCCTCGCCAGTTTAGTTTTCGCGACAAATCATCCAAAACATAGCTTTATCCACAAATGAAATTCGTCCATTGCCACCAATCACTACTGTCAGGCCACGGAGACGCCAGCAAGGCGAACAAAAACATTCCAGAAGCGTGATCGTTGACACCAGTCGTGCCCTTTTCGAACCAAACGACAATGAGACGAGGTTCAAGGGGTCACTGCGGTGCTTTTCGAACAATTTCATGGAGAAAGTGACATAACTTATTCTCACATTGGAAGGGTGAGTATCAAGGAATAACTTTTGAAGAATAAATAGGGAGTGTAAGAGTTCCTTGGTCCTTCCTTTGATACAGATCGAATTAGCATTTCTCATAAAAGGCTTATTCAAATCAGATTTTTTTTTTTTCTCGAATCCAAATAAGTATCATTATCAGTACAAAATTCAATAACACTCCCTGATGGTCAGCACGAATCACAGATAATACGAAGAATTTTAAAACCTCAATTGTTACACTATATCCAAGTATTTATTAACCCATTTATGTCTAGTAGCCTAAAAACGGGACGCTTGTTAGTTACTGCATACAAAAACCTGTGATGGGTATATCATTTTACGAAAGCTGTTTTTCACAAGTTAAATAGTCCTTCTTGAGAAAACCAGTCAGAGCCACTATTTGGACATCAGAGTTCATTTATTGACAGCTATTTTCTGACAAATCAGTCAAGCAACGATCCAGCATGGGTAGCCACAGAAAGTAAGTTTTTTTTTAAAATTATTTTTCATAAAACTAAACTATTTTAAAATGATTTGCTTAAAATTGATCAGAGATGCCTTCTGTAATGTTACTTTGCAAAGGTAATAAAGTCAAGTAAGGTGGAATTTTGCTCAGTGTTAGAAATAGAAATTTAAGTCTAGGCGTCATTGTGACTCCTAGGATCAATTTCTAGGCGTCAAAATGAACAATCTAGGCGTCATTTTTTAAAAAAATTCAAATATTATCAGAATTAAAAAAAAAAATCTTTATTTAACAGAAGTGCAACACAAACACAATTCGTGTATGATATGTTCCTGGCAATGTTTGAAAATGAGCATGGTATAGAAAGTTATTGTTTCAGACTAGTGCTGGGCGATGTTACAGATTTTAACATCGCAATACATCACTAGTATAACATCGCGATGTGCCGATATATCGCCATGTTATTATGTATTTTCTTTTCATTTAATTATGGGGAGGGGGGGGTGGTCAGGGGGAGCTTTGTATCCTTCGTCTCTCCCCTTTCCAGAACAGTGGATAACCCTTCAAATAGAGAGCAGGAAAAATGCAGCAACTGCATGGACGGATTTATGGGAAACAAGGGGGGGGGGGAATGCCCTACCAGTTTATTTGGGATGATTCTAAATAATGAAAACATACCTTCCAAAATCATGAAGCGAGAAACAGGGCTGCCAACCTTATTAGGGAGCTATGTGTAGTCAGAAGGAAAAAAAAGTGTAGTTTCCAGTACTTAAGTGTAGTCTAGCGCAATTCAAAAATCCTTCCCTCCCCAACCATTATAGGCCGATATGCTTAAATCTTCTTTAATAAAACCATTTTAAAACAAATCCCAATTTCAAACAAATTCTTTACATAAACCAATTGCAGGAAAATGATATTTCATTTTTTAAAATTATTAATAGATAATGTTGATTATACTGTTCTGCAGTCTGAGTTTTTTTTTAAACAAGTCAAACTGAATATTTACTATTCAAGGAACAAAAAAAAAAAAATAGTTTGTATGATTATTCAAGGAATGCGTAGAATTTGCTTCTCCTTGCGTAGTGCGTAGTAAGCTGGATGAATGCGTAGTTACTACGCTAAATGCGTAGTAGTTGGCAGCCCTGGAGAAATCATGAATTTTTTCTAAAAAGTTCAGAAGAATTCTGAAAAAGGCAGAATGTCCTTTTCTGATAGGAAAAAAACATTATTCAATAAATAGAGATGGTAAGACATTGGTGTCCAAAATAACTTTTAAAGTGAAAGGGCAATTCTTTAAAGGAAAATATAGACAAAAACATTGCAAGCGATTAAAAAAGAGCAAAATGTTTTCTAAAGAGCTAGACCTGTCTCTAAGGAGAAGGGGAACAAAAGGTGTATACACTATTAAGGGCAGAAAACCTAACTCAGTAAGACTAGCAATTTTATCATCATAACTCAGGATTGTGTAGTTACTCTATCGAATAGCTCTAAATTAAGGGTGGAGGATAATCTTTTACTCACTTTCTAAATGCTTTTTTAAAAGTATGATAATCATCAAAGGCTGAATTAATCAGTTTAGTATCAATTTTATTAAAATCCAAACAAACCAGTCATCAAAAGTTTTGGAAAAAAAAGTTAAGCAGGATTGTAAAGAAAAAAAAAAAAAAAAAACGCTAGTTTTGGAATAATCCGTTTGTCACAAATTTCGGAAAAATGAGAGAAATTTGATAAAAAAACTGCTTGTTTTTTGATAAATAGCTAAAAAGGTAAAACACATTAGCAGAATTGGAAAAAATAAAGATTATCCATATAAAATCGTAAAAGCTAAACAAATTTTCAAAAATATTACGAAAAATCAAACAATTAGCATGTAGGCAATTATTAGAGCTATTGTTTGCTCAAAGACCCCCCCCCCCCCAGAAACTCAGTCTTAAATTTTCCCATGGACATCTACCACCTAAATTTCTTGGCAATCTGTTGAATCAATTTGCTATACCTGCCATCCTCTTCAAATAAAAAATAGAAAGATTTGTGAAAAAAATCGGAAGATCTCTCGAAATTAATCACTTGAATCCAATAACTTAAATGTTTCATTAAAATGATCTACTAACTAAAAAAAAACATTAAAAGTTTCATTAAAATGTAAAAAGTAACTTTGTCTAATTAGCTTCAAATACATTTGCATTTATCGCTTCTTTTTATAATTGCTATTCATTTCTTTTTCCTCAAACAAACTCCTTGAAAATAAGAGATACGTATATCCTGTGTCATCTATAGCTCCCAACAAGCCAAGCGAGCAAGCGGGTTGTAGACACAACACAGTGATAATTTCGCTGACTCAAGCGCATAAGATCAGCCATCAGCCTACTAATAATAAGCATTAGAAAAGGAGGGGGGGTGTATGGAGCAGATAAAGTTGGAAATTTCGATGGATGTTTTGAATTATTTTTTGCTTGCTCATTTTTTCCCGGGGGGGGGGGGGGGTGCTTGACTGAAGTTGTTTTAGAGTTCAGCATATCATAATCTGCAACAAAGAACAGCTGCCCCTCATCCTCCTGATGATTCAATGGTTCAGCGATTTATTCTAACAGTAGCCAAATACAGAATGCCGATTAGGTGGATGGGGGAGGGGAACGTGGCACAGAATAAACCACAACATTGAATGTTTTCGATTATCTACATTACTACTGAGGAGTGATGGAGTGATGGGTCGGTGGCCAAGGGAAATAAACATCGTTATTTTTACAAGAGAATAGCCAACAAACATGGGCGCCGGCCTCTTTGTGGAAACAAAAAAAAATAATTTTAAAAACATCTTAAATTCTTATTTATTTAGATTAAAAATGTTTCTTTCCTTTTTTTTTTCAGAAAAGAATTTTGTTTGCTCATTGTCCCCCCCCCCCTAAAAAAACCCCTTATGCATAATTCTACCGGTGCTCCTGCGCCCTAAACGTCCTAACGAAAGCAAGCTATCACCTTTCTCTATTATGAAGACAATAAGGAGCGTTGAACGAAACACGGAACAAACACCCCACCGCTCATAACTACGCACAACTTCGTGAGGCGAAGAGACGATATCCATCTATCCATCGTGCATTTCCCCGCCGCCGGAGCTAAGGCGTTCCGTTGGTCCGTGGTCCACCAGATGATGCTGGGAAACGCCGCCGCATGCATAACTTCGCGAGGCGTCACATGCGTTTGTGCGCTGTGGCAACTTGAGGGCTAAAGAAGAGTGGAGCACGGTGGGGGGGGGGGGGGGTGTATGCTTCGCGGACAAACTGCTGGGAGGAGCGGGAGAAATGTTATCGCGAATCCTTTTCGTCAATCATGATGAGTCAGACAAGAAAGGCTTTCTGCGATCCTAAAATCTTTAGGCGTCAAACTTGGCGCCTGGGTTTGGATGTTTAGGCGTCAAATGGAAAATTTTGGTCGCAAAATACGACTAACGACCGCTTATTTCTAACACTGATTTTGCTCACATATCTGCAAAATATCCCATAAACTGGACATTAAATAACTTAATAAATATGGCAACGGCGAACTATTTTGAGCCTAAAATGTATGTAAACCATTACAAGTAAGAGTTATAAGCAGATAAAAATTGAAAAAAATTGTTTAAAAAAAACTTGGGTATAAATGGGTTAATGTTAAGTGTTACGCTTTTGAAAAGTACTGAAACTAAAAGTTCAAATGATACAAGGAAAACTTCGAGATTTTAAGTGGATTTGTCCCGTCTAATTTAAATATTATGTGTTGATTGCTTCCAAACTGCACACTGCACACATGTCAACCTTTCGTAATGAAAATGAGGAGATTCTGGGTATGAAAATGAATGAAAATCTTAAATTTCTGATGAGGATATGAAAGAGGAAATCTTGCAATAGAATTGGAACTCCCTCCCACTCGATAAAATTGCACAAGGTTCACAATCCCGAATTTTCCAAATATGCTCCGCAAATGAAATTGTTTTTCTTCCCTTTCGTAAATCCCTCAAACAATACTATTCTCAATGATGCGATGACATGATAGCAACACAGTCATACGAATGAGTTCGAAACGACCACAGACACTGAAATGAAAGTAACAGAAAAAAAAGTTCAAAATTTATAGTTGCGACGTTAACTTCTTATTTCACCACAAAATAAAATATTTTTAATTAATTTTTATCTTAAAAAAAAAAAAAAAAAAGCGATTGGTAGTTATTTTTCCGTTTGTATTGAAACAACTAGTCCGAACAAACGTAATTTTTTTTTTCGGTGCAAGAGCTATTCATTAGATATTTTAACTGACCCCCCAGTGTTGTAGTAAACGCACCCCTCCCCGGGGTTTTCTGCTACGATCCAATTTTTTGCAAAATATGAAAATACTATCTAAATTACGAAAACAAAGCGAGGCATTTTCTCTTTTTCGCTCCAATATAACAAAAGTAAATAAATAAATAAAGAAATAAAATAAAATAAAGAAATAAAAAGCACGATCTGAGACAGGAAGCAAGTATGGCGATATTGACCTTAATCTTATTATAAAACGTAGCTAACACATACATAAAATGCTATTAAGTTCAACAATATATTGTGTTAAATGGGCATTATGTTCCCCCGCCTATAAATACATTATTCGCGTTTTTTTTTTTTTTTTAACCTAGCGTTTTTAATTCTAGATGCAATTCAAGGCTAAATTTTGACTTTAGCTTTCAAAAGGAGATGAAACACATAGAGGCAGTTAGAAGCAGTGGTTGGAAAAACTACATATTTTTCGTAGCGAACTACAACTACAACTACTTTCTTATAAATGTAGTTAACTACTGCTACAACTACTTTTCTTTTAATGTAGCGAGCTACACTACTTTTGAAATGTAGTAGCTACTACTGAAATGTAGTAGCTAATGAAAGTAGCTACTTCGCTACTTTTTAAAAAATAAATAAATAACAAGAATACACCGATTGAAGATCGACCGAAAAAATTCGAAAAGTGGTTTAGATTAAAAAATTACCTCATTCGAATATGGAATAGAAATAGAAATTGTCTTTGAATTTATTTGTTACTTTTCCTTTTTGTTCCTTTTTTTGCTAAAATTTATCCTTTTTAGATTTTTTTTTCAATTTTTACGAATATTCGCTACAAGAAAAACCTTATTTTTTTCCTTCGTTCTCTTTTTTAAAAAAATTTATTTAAATAAATGATTATTTATTTATTTTTTTAATTTAAAAGTAGTTCTCAGAAATCGCTACAAGCTACTATTTTTTTGTATCGCGCTACTCACTACTCTACTTTTTAAAAAAAGTAGTGCGCTACACTACAAACTACTAAAAAATGTAGCTACTACAGTAGTTTCGCTACTTGTAGCGCGCTACTTCTGACCACTGGTTAGAAGGATGTGTAGTGTAGTGTAAACGTGTTTATTAAGCTTGGACATTTTTGCATTTTGCTAAAGCCTTTTTTCCAATTTTAGCTCTTTTGCAAAAGAATTATTAAGCTCAGCTTTAACCTTGCGCCTCCCCCAACCCCACGCTGAGTTCCCCATAACATTTGCTATATAACTGGGGTCAACTCTGCTGACCACAGTTATATAGCGGTTTTCTGCTGCATCCGACATGAGCGTTATACACATTTTTCCTAGATTATCTCATTCTTTACTCATCACAAGTAATCCTCCCCGAAGTCAAATAAGCCCGGATAGCCCCAATAGCAAGTATACTTCACCTCACTTGCGTAACCATGGCGACGCTGGGGGCGGCGCGGTAAGAGCAGTCCCTCAGAGAGTCCGATTTTAGCGCAAGTGATGCGCCCTCGCATACCCTGCGGTTTTTGAATGATGGGGCGAGTGGCTGGAGGGTGGAGAAAGGGTGGTTGCGAATCATTTATCATTCGGGATGCTTCCGAAAATGACCTATTTCGATCAGATGTGAAAGTTGGGAATAGCATCGGAAGCCTCAATGGTTTTCATCACTGGGAGGTAGAAGATTTTGGTGATTGCTTTTAAACACTCGGCGGAAACTGGTAATTAAGTGTCCACTACATAAAAAAAAAAACTTTGTCCAACAATTATTAAAATTGGTAAATAAACATATTTCAAGTTTATTCTCATTTAGTAATCCAATCAGGAATGTATTCTTTACTAAATTCATGATGGTAGATAACAATTAAAATTGATAAATAAAACCCATTGTAGGTTTATTCTCATTAAGTAATCCAATCAGGAATGTACTTTTTACTAAATTTATGATGGTAGACATGAATTAGTGCTTTTTGAAGCTAAGTGATTTTTGACTTTTTATACCTTCATTTGTCCCGACGGATTTGGTAACGATTCATGTCAGAACTGTTTTAAGGTCAAGTGAAACAGTTAAGTCTAAGATTTCGTCTGCATTCTGTATTCTGCTTGCAATTTAAGGCAACGAAAACCGAATTATCGTTTAGCCTTACAGAACTTTTCAGCGGAATACTGTTGCATTTACTTACAGTAGTAACATTTGGATACTGTTAATTTGGAAAACTCTTTCGTTTAGGCAGAAAGGTATACTAAGACTTGTACAGCATTTTAATTAAATCAAAAAATAATCTAAGCACTTATTGTTGCATAATTATAATGTGTTTCTTTATGAGGGTTGAAAATCTGAAATGCAACTTTCTTTAAATCGCACGCTTGCCCATCTCAGTAAAAAAGCAACCTTAGTCAGTCAGATTGAAAATTGCTCATAACGAAATGAAACTTGATCACGGAGAATATTTTCAACATTTTAAAAGTAAGAAAACGCTTTGAGCAAACAAGAACTTGATAAAAATTAATTTCCAATGTAATAAATTTACTGAGAGAAGAGAAATAAATTGTTTTATGGAACATTTCACAAATAAAATATGCTCAAATAAAATATGCTCTCTTTCTTTTAAATTCCTTGCGCCGAGTCATTTTCAAGACATTCCTCTTCAGCTATTGGGCTTATCATAAAACATTAAAGAAATATCGTTGAAAATCAGTTAACATAATGTGAGTAGCGTAACGAATCATCAATTTGAAAGCAAAAAATGAAATAAATTAAATGATCGCAGAATCATCAAGAAAATACAAGAAAAGCAAACAGCAAAACTGAATATTAAGAACTCGATAAAATCATTATAATACCCAACATCTTTCAAACCTGGAAAGAAAAATTTCGCGCTGCCAGATGCAGAATATAAATAAATTGCAACGAACCGATAAAAAACGCAAACAATCTTCGCTGCAGAATCGATATACTATCCGCATTGAAATCTGGCGGAGGTGAAAATTAACGGTTCTGGAGATTTGTGAGTTTCTGAGGTGTCATCTCCAGCTCGAAAATATATGATAATTTCTCCTAGGGATACTCCCGGGTGAAGACCTCGTGCGTCGCCGCCCCTTTTCAGCGTCGAATGCAGTTTCCGTTCCATCTTCGAACTCGATTTTTTATCTCTTATTCTTCCACGGAAACGGTCAGAGACAAAATGGCGCAAGAGCTTGCAATGGAAACATATTTCTCAAAAAGGTACTGTCTGATTTTCTTAGGTAAAACTTTCCACGTATTTACGCATGAGTCAGGTCTTCTCTGATCTTACCGAAATAGGGGTGATAGGTAAGATAACAACAAGGGGGAAGAATAATAAAAGTATTTTGAGCCGTATCAAACAAGGTAGAACGATGTTAATTTTAAATACATATTTTAGTTGAATGCGTCAAAAGGATAGTAAATGGAAGTTTTAAATTGAAAGCTTCGGAAAGTTCACAACCCATCCCCCCCCCCTTTTTAAGTGGAATGGTTCCCGAGCACTAGGCGCGGTTTTCAAGGATGGACAGTACTTAGCAAGTTAAATTGGAAATTTTCCTCTGAAATAAAAGTAGTGAAAACTTAAAGACGGCAAAGGTACAAGTTTTATTGTTATTACTAGCTGCCAGGGCAGCTAGATTAGCTTCCTGCGGCATGTTGATGCATAACGTCCCCCCTCTCTAACTTTTACCTCATTCTGAAGTTTTATTTGATATAATTTAATGTTCATTCGATTTCAAGACGTACCACGAACGTGGCCCGGCGTTGCACGGGCACTTCGTGCCCTGAAAGTAGTGAGGAAAATGTCAAGAAACTACTCCCCGCCAAGGCGGCTCGCTAACAGGCGCTTCACGCCTTTACTTTTTTCCTGTATAAAAAAAATCATTCGAATTCTTGAGATGCTTCGCGCCTTCAAGATGGTGAGGAAAGTTTCAGTAAGTTCAGCTCAGGCGCGGATCCAGAGTGGGGTCATGCGGATCATGACCCCCCCCCCTTAACCGACCAAATATAGCAAAAAATTGCATTTTTGGGACTTATTTTACGAAAAAACTGCCAAACCCCCCCATTTTTGCACAAAAATTGCACTTTGACCCCCCCTTTCCGAAAATGACCCCCTCCTTAACCAGAAGCTGGATCCGCCCTTGGTTCAGCTCGCTCAAAGGAGAAAAAGCAGACATTGATACTCAGTTTTTAATATAAGTAGATGGCTCTTCAACAAATGAATGTTTCAAAATATTACAAGTAGCTAGCGATAAAAATACTATGTAAGGCAGGAATTCAAGTGAAACACGGACGATCGCAACTCACCAATGCAATCGCAAATTCCAAAATTTGGATTCAAGTGAAACGAATTCACTTGAATTCGACTTACAGTAGCGGTTGCAATATGCGATCGCCTCGAAGCGACTGCAATGGTGTTTCACTTGAATTCGGCCCTAAGTCGCCCGCTTATAAGTTTCGTGTTTGATTTAGTTAAGCCTTCATTCAAAATTCTCATTTTCATTTTTATTATTGTTTCATGGCATGGCAACCACGTTTTGCAATGCAAGAATGGATTTCATATTTAATCATTTATTAGGCTTAATCGCTTTAAACTTGACTACTTATTAATTGATATCTTCGCTAATTAAAATCGTATAATTATATAGATTGAAACTAATGAAGCTTGAAAAATTACCTATCTATCGGTACCTGGTTCGACTTTCAGTTCATTGGCGTTCAGGAGAAAGAAGCGTGACATAGAAAGATAGTTAGAAAGAAAGATAGTTAGAAAGATAGTTAGAAAGATACTCAGTTTTTAATATAAGTAGATAGCAGCACTACAGGACAGGTGCAATGCAGTTTTGTTAATAATTATAACATATTCTGATTGAAGTGGTTCTTTAAAATGAAAATATACACCTTATATAATCCAATCCTTAAGCAGCCATTAAGTAAATTTCGTACAGTTTATAAGAAGATTATAAGAAAGTAATAGGGGTTAGGAGCATGGAGTAAATAGAAGCAAAACGCATTGAAAATCAACTGCAGCGACATGGACAGTCGGATCAACTTGCTTTCATATTTTGATTGAAACAACTTTTTATTCAAACAAGAGAAATAAAAAGTAAATTCAAAATGTTAGCAGCAGAGTCTACGGAGAAATTTAACCCATTAATGCCTAGCGTCCCTTTTTAGGGACGATCCAAAAAGTGTGTCTGAATTTTCCAAAAATGAACATTTCAACAAAATAATTGTGTTCAATTATTACTTTGGTATTGCTTCAATTCTGTATTAACAGATTGCAGCACATAACCGCTGTAAAGTGTGATCTGTAGCCATTTGATTATGATCTCTATCAAAAATTACATCGTTTACAATCTCAAGAACAAAAGGCTAAGTTTTTAAAGTTATTAACAAGTAAATTTGTCTGTGTTTGATATATGTGTTACTTTGATCGATGTTTTAGTTTACCTTTTTTTGCAATTTTGTAAATTTTAAATTTTTTTTAGGATTTTATAGCAATTTAAGAACGTCCCTAAAAAGGGACGCTAGGCACCAAAGGCTGCATTGTTTAATCGTTGCTGATTTCTTGCTTAGAATCTATAATTTATATCAAAAGAAGTTAGTAAATGTTTCTAGACTGAAAAACAGATAATAATTGTCATTTTTAAAACTTATTTTATTTTCAAAATCTAATTAAATTAAATTAATTAATATATATAAACTTAATTATACAATGTTCTTAAATATTTTCTCTTCTTTTTTTAATTACAAAAATACTCAAGGTAAATTTTGAAAGAAAGCTATTTCAAAAATGTAATTCTTTAAAACACTAATTATTCGTTGTATTTAATTACTTTTCCATTATGCATTTAGGTGTTTATTATTGTTTAGTCTGACTGTTGGGGGGGGGAAGAAGCCCTAAGCCGTTTCAGAAGCTTAGCATTTCACCTTGATGAAGAATTCAAGGATTGCATGTGTGTCTGTTGTTTGAGAAAGGGGGGGGGGGGTTGCAGATTTAATTTCAGAATTCCCTGAGCATGCCAATTTTGATCTCTACTGTGACAATTTATTTACTTCTCTTGAGCTCCTACGTGATTATTTGTCTCAGCAAGGTTTTGTGCAAGAATCGGATTAAAAAATGCTCATGAACTAAAGTTACGTTGTTCAAAAAAGAAAAGAGAGGAAGTTTTGAATAAATGTCGATGACAGATAAAATAATATTACGTTGGTTCGGTGGAATAATAGCAATGTCATAACTATTGCATTGAACCTTCATGGAATTTATCCTATTGTAAAGGCTAAGCGATTGTCCAATAGCGAAAAGAAAGTAATTGAAATTGATGAACCAAATATATACAGGGTGTCCACTCCAATCGTGGACCAATAGCTAATTTCTAAACCGTTAGAGATAAGCATATAGTTTATTTAGGAAAAAATCTCCAAATTACGAAAGGAATTTTGGGTCTATTCAATGTTTTTCAAAAAATCAAATTTTGAAAGAGTTACGAAATTTAAATTTTTATACAGCCCCCCAGTCCTATCAATCATATTTAGTAAAACATTCCTGACACTGTAACGTTTAAAACTAAAAAAAAATCACTCTTCTACCACAAAAATTGAACGAGTTATGACGTTTTGAAAAATCAAGATTTTGAAGGATTTCGCATACGGTCCTTTTAGTGATCTCTCGATGACGTCATGAAATAATGCAAAATCTTGATTTTTCAAAACGTCATAATTCGGTCAATTTTTGTGGTAGAAGAGTGATTTTTTTTTAGTTTTAAACGTTACAGTGTCAGGAATGTTTTACTAAATATGATTGATAGGACTGGGGGGCTGTATAAAAATTTAAATTTCGTAACTCTTTCAAAATTTGATTTTTTGAAAAACATTGAATAGACCCAAAATTCCTTTCGTAATTTGGAGATTTTTTCCTAAATGAACTATATGCTTATCTCTAACGGTTTAGAAATTAGCTATTGGTCCACGATTGGAGTGGACACCCTGTATGTTTGCTCAATACAATCGTTGCGTAGGGAAAAAGATCCCATGCATAAAATATCGGGAACTACCGGTTTTTGATCCACTCTAAAAAATGGTGGTAGCCGCTCTTCATTTTTATTTTAGAAGCTGCTGTACAACATGCATTGAGCTCAAGAGAGTTGAGTTAGGTATTATGGGGCTAGTTGTTATATTTCTTTAAATAAGACTCAGGTAAGATGTGCCCATTGAAGTAAAAGAGCTTATCGGAATGCAGCAAATGCAATACGTAGGTTTGCAGAACAAATGTTTTGATGACTTTCATACTCAACAACACCAATATTTCCTTGTACTCTGAATCTACTTCCCAGTTTATGTTAATTGCTGCTTTTATTTCTTCTTATAAATTGTCATTTTCAATATTACATCGTAGGCAGAAAAAAAAATTTGGTAAAAAAGTATGTACCCTCTGGTGCCTAGCGTCCCTTTTTAGGGACGATTTTTCTTTCTTAAATAAAAAAATTACTTTTTACATGATAATTTTTTAACTATTTTTTCTGTCCATTAAACACTATTTGTAACCAGTATACAAAGTATCGTTGAAAAAAAAAATCTCAGGCATTAATGGGTTAAATCCCTTAAGCAGATCCCCTAACAGGTGGATCTGCTTTGAACAACTTTCTTTTAAGATTAAAATGATTTTTTGATTCTAAACTTTAAATATATTTTTTTTCTCAAATTGAAGTTTATTAAAAAAAAAAACTTTAGAGCGTATGGGGGGGGGGGGGATGCCACTCACTTCTCGAAATAATGGGTGAAATAAATTTTTACCCTAGAATTCCGCAACTTATTCTATTACCCTTGATTCCACAGCCGCCCTTGGAAGAAGTAAACAGTCACTATCACATACGAATGAAATAATTAAATTTATTGAAAACAAATGAATGAATGAATAAATAACTAAATTAATTAAATAATTAAAAAAATGGAAAAATTGTTTTAAGCGAAAATGGAGCCCAATATATTGAGGAAGGGGAGGTATCATTTGTACCTCTGGCATTTTTTTACATAAAATGCATTAATAGCTTAAATGTATTTTTTAATGTATGTATATTATCCAAATTAAACTTTCGGTATACCACATACATAAACAAATTGTTTCTGAAATTTGAATAAACTAAATACTCACAGGTAACATTACGTCTTTTTTTTTCATTCAGTGGAAGGGGGGGGGGGATGACATGACAAATTAACGCTCCCGGTAAAACCTGAGCCACCACTGTATGCATGCACAGATATTTCCCCCCAATCTGACCGTGGATTAAAAAATAATTTTAGGTGTTTGGATTTTATCATGCTCAAACATTGTGTCATGCATTTTCATACAGTAAGAATAATGTAGAAAATTCATGCATATGCGTAAATGAATCTATTCCACTTAACCCCACATCGGAGCCCTAGACTGAGAGGTTTTGTTGTTATAATTTCCGGTTTTGGCGATCTTCCAAAAACGAACGCGGCACGCGACTTGGCCATTGCTGTCGCAGAGCCATTTGATTGAGAGAGAGAGAGAGAGAGAGAGAGGAATCATACGCGAAGGAATTCCTGCTTGTCTAACAACAACAATTTCTGTCTTAGCCACTTATGATGGACTAATATTAAGCTGCTGAATGGATAAACATCACCCAAGTGCAGCATGCCTCTCAACAAAATTTATCGTACCTTGAACCATAACCAACACATTTTATGAAAACAAACAAATTTTAAAATTAAGAGCGAGAATTTCAGGAATTCATCCCTCTCAGAAGTACTTGATGTCTAAAACAGTGGAAAGCAGACTTAGATAACATATAAAACTCTCTGTCAGCTCAAATAATTTTTAAAAATTTTCTGCTAAAAAAGATTATGCCTTCCAAATCCTATGTTACCGAAAACAGCAAGAATTTAGTTATACGCTAAAAGAAGGGCCACTCTACCACCCAGCATGTTTTTTTTTTTTTTTTTCAATTATACTGGCTATTTTTAAGCATTAAATGGAGGAGCCACAAAAAAGAGCGACAGATTCGGTTCAATAAAGAAATTCGTTTAAAAACCACCAAACTGTCTGCAAATTGAAAAATATTTTGCGAATTGCGTACGCTTCTATTATCTAGTTCTAATGAACCCATGGCTTTTCAGAGGTGACTCGGAGGAGCTCCAACTGACTCAGAGGAACTAAGGGACGATATTTTACCAAAATGAGAAAACATAATGTTCCCGCTTCTGCAAAATCAAAGCTCTGAACTAAAGAAAAGGCAGCTACTAGGCTGAACCAAGTTTCTAGTCTAAATCTGTTGATTTAAAATGTTTATAGTCCGCCTTACTATAGTTGGCACTCCGGTAAACTCTGCAAATCATTTTTCCCACTTCCCTACGCAGGGGGGAAAACATAAAGCATTGTAGGTATGATAATTGTGTAATTCTAAGCGGATGGTATTCTCAGAACAACTGAAGGAGAATTCAAATTATTAAAAAGAATTTCGATAGCGTGATATTTGGTCATTCAAGGTATATAACCGTTCACCCGTTCTCATGTCACGCAATTTTTAACTCAGATATTTCTAAATGCATTTCCAACCCCACTGCTTCCATTCCAAGCGGGATTAACACATCAAACGAAACGTCCTTAATCCAAGGGAAATGAGCAGGAGGGGGGAGAACTTTGACATTATTCCCCAAGAACATTTCTCATCGGGCTCGAAGTGATGAATGACCTCCAATTCACGGGGAAGACCGCAAACAACCCTTTGTTTTCCCAACCCCACTTTATGACAAGGGATTTAAAGCCCCCATGACAGCGATTAGGTTTGTCTTTTTTTTTTTTTTTTTTCACGGTTTGAAATTTTCTCATGAATCGAAGAAGTTTAGGGCAGTGTTTCCCAACCTTTGCTTGACCATCCCCCACGTCTAATATGCCGATGGTTTTCCCTGGTGATACATAAAATATATTATTCAAAACATGAATGCTTTTTGACGAGATACAAGTCTAAAAGACAATTAACTTGATTTGAACAAGCTTGCAAACATCATGTGAGAATTAAAAGAAAGGCAGGATGAATAACAAAAGTCTTGCAATGCAAAAAAGGTAATCGTTGAAACTCAAAACAATTAATATCTCATTCTCAGATTGACTAACTTCTATATTCTTTGTGTGCAGAACAAAGTCACGACGAAGATAAGATACAAAATTTTCATTTCTTCAAAAACCTTTTTTTTTTTAAATTATTCAAATAATTTAATTGCATGACATCCACGCAGATTTCAAAGCTAATTTATTCACATTTGCTAATTCTGGCTGGAGCTACAAGTAGTTGAAACTATCTGGTGGGTAATTTGGTCAAAAAAAGTTTTTTTACGCAACTTGTCACACTAGGGCAGGGGTGTACCGCCTCTCTAAGGATGATGGCACAACCTCAAATGATACGAAGCAGTTCTTCCAAGAACAATATCCTCCCCAAAATGAGTTCAAAATGTGTCTAAAACTGCCCTCCCCGCGAAAAATTTCAATGTCGTAGTCTGAACCCCATCATTTGAAGAAAGATCCATAACCAAGCACAATAGATCCTCATTATGCACTTTCAAGTATAACCACATATTTACTAAAAAAAAAAAAAGCTTTTTAGCATAATACATACTGCAGTACGGTACTCAGTAAAAGGCTGTAATAAATCTTAGGAAATAAGTAATATTATTACTATTATCATTATTTTTTACTCACGATAACGAGTTAAAAAAGTTGTCTAGGGTGCTACGGGGAAAAGTCCAGGAATGATAACAGCGAATATAAAATACCATATAAGGTTGGAAGTAGTAAGTGTTAAAAGAAAACCAGGGGGTTCAAGCGATTATCCCAAATCTCTCTTCCGCAGAACAACTGCTCTCTAATATACAGTAGACAATCGATAACTCGAAGCCTTATGACTCGGATATACCGAATATCTCGAAGTTTTCGTTGAGTCCCAAACGCTTGAGAAGAACTACGTACTAATAAATCGAAAGTTTTAGTACATCCTTTGAGTCTTCGAGTAATCGAGAGTTCGCTGTGATGGAAAAAAATAATACCTTTGATGACAAAAACTTGATGATGTAAAATGAATGCACTTACCTCGCGCCAATGAGCAGATGGTCGCCATCTTTTTCTAGGAGCTTGAAGTGATCACTGTGAGTTTGATTCCCGAGAAATCGTTGCACCCTTTCATCCTCTGTAAGAAAAAAAAAAAATACCAATGAGAAAAAACAACAACAAATTAAGCACGTTTCATTTCTGAAATACATATTTGATTAAGATATGAAGGGGATCCCTTTTCTAGGTCATATACACACATACACACAGTGATTCACAAGTTCTCTGAAAATTTAGTATCGAGAAAAGAATACGAGTCATCTCTTCGTTTTCAAAACTTAACGCAACAAAAACGCTCTTTCTACAGTCAGTTTTAAAATGGCTACAATGAATTTTCAAATTAAGTATTTTAAACTGGCAATTTAAAGCATCAAAGCACTTAAAATTACCCGTTGTACCTATTGATGCACCAATTTAACTACAATATTCTTGAAAGCATTTATCGAAGGAGACGAGGCACATCAATATTACATTATATGCAAAACTAGAAATCAGTTCTTTTCATGGTTTATGTGCCAAGTCAATTTGCGTCGGTTTATCGAATCATTATTATTTCAGCTGCACAAGAGATTAAGAAGTACGCTTGATTGTTCCTTGTTGGTTCTTTTTCCATTCTTTTGAGGTTGGTGCCATAGACTAATCATAGCCATTTCCTACCAGGTTTTTCTGAATCTCGCAACATTCTTTATTTTCTTTTTAGAATTCAGAGCCCACAAGAAGCATTCTTCCTCATTCAAACTGTTTTTTTTTTTTTTTTTTTGCAAACCATAAAATTTAATTTGGAATTCCTGAAATTGTATTCATTGAAAGTCAAAATTTTCAAGAACAAAATACTTTTTTTTAAACAACCTTCATATGCAAAATAAAGAAAAAATTGAAAAATGATGCTAAAATTTGCATTTAAAACCAAATACTGAATGCACACACACATGTGTGTATGTTTAAAGTTGAAATCATCTGAAATTTTTGAAATGATAGAATGAACTTTTCAAATAAAACCTTCATCACTCTATAAAAATCGTTTGAGGTAAAAGCGAAATATTAAGGCAGCAAATAATAATAATAAAAATACATACAACGTAGCATAAAATGACACAATTACTCAGTTTCAGACCTTAATATTTTCTAAAGTGAAACAAATTTACCGAGTTTAACACTTTGATCAAATTAGGTTTTCGTATGTATTTATAAAGAAACCATCGTAGAGTAGAAGGAAGTAAAAGAACGATGAAAAACCACAGACTTTTTTCCTAACAAAAAAGCAATAAGCAATTTTCTGCGAGAGTGGCACAATACGTACCGTATGAAATACGAAACGAAAACATATGGGTTCCGCCAAAATAGTCATTTTATGAATATTGATGAAAGAATGCAAACTGAGAAGCAGCAGCAATATGCCTTATGGAAAATAACATTGCGCTGAAGTACAAAAGAGAAAACGCTACGGAGAGAAGATTTGGATGGAGGAAAGAAAGGGGGGAGGGCATTGACAGAAAAGTAAGGATGAATGCCAGGATGATGAGAAATACCACGTGAGAATACAAAAACACAAACATTCAGACAGACGCGGAAGGTAATCTGATTTTTATCCACATTCCATTCTTTTACGTCGAGTCAATGTTAAAGAATGATAAAAATATTTTTGAAGGAAATTTATCACATTTAAGTATTCCCAAAATGAACTAAGTACCATATTTTTTACTAAAACGCAATGCTTCTTTTGGTACTTGATCCGTTATGATTCATTACTAGAACGATCTGTTAAGGATTAGAATCTGAATAGTAAAGAGTTAGTATAGAATTTATATAAAATGTATGACTCAGAGACAGAAGTATGTACTAGCACAAGCAGATTAAGCCATAGTCTGTGATTTAAAAGCGTTAATAGAAAGAACATATCCGACTCGGATCGAAAAGAAAATAGTTTAGCTCGGGAACAAGACATTGTATGTTTTCAGCAGCGAAGGAAATTTTCCAACAAGTGCACATCAATTTTCTTTCCAGCGCGTAAAGAAAGAGACGAGATAATTCCGACATTTTGGTCACAAATTATGCAGCTCACAAATAATAAATCAAGTTCCAAACCAATTCAACTTCAGGGTTCATATTCTGAAAATAGCGTAATAGTGAAAATCTAAACATCTTTTTTTAAATAAATGAAAATTGATCAAATAAGCTTTGTGTTATAAATATGACTGAAATGAAAAAATAACGTAAATATAGCACATTTTTCCTCCATAATTTGTTCTTTATTTACGTTGTGTTCATTTTAAACATCGTTTAAATAGTTTTAGATATGTCCAGAAGAACAAAAGAAGAGATTTTCCTCAAGCTTATTCAACAGTTTAAGTTTGGCTATGCGGCAAAATTAAACAGGAAAGTTTAGTTTCTTGGAGATATATAAACCCTTTCCCTTTCCTCCGAATTTTTTTCTGGCCATGCCTATGGATTCAAGCAAAATTTGTTTAGCGTCGAGAAAATCCCGGAAAGTTGAAAAGTTGTTCTAGAAACAATTTAGCAGCTGCGGTAGTGCAAGGATGACGATGATGATGATTACTTTGAAAAACTGAACGTAAACTTACCATTCCTATAAAAGTGAGAACCTGTACTTATCTCCAAACTATCAAACAACCAATCCTTACTTTCTCACGGTCATAGTCAAAATACTCTCAAACTATTATTTACATAAAAAAAAAAAAATTACACACTTAAGAGACAGAGAAAAAAGAGAGAAAGGATAGAAAACTATTATTTTTTTTGACATTTAAAATCCGACGCTAAAATCGAGCATCACACGGAGTGTACATAAGAACTGTTTTTCTGGAAAAAAAAAATCTCATGAATATTTAAGATCTCGGTGCAGTAGAGACATAAAAAGCAAATGTTTAAAGATCGTAAAACAGACCAGAGAGGAGAAGCACTTCCGAAGCTAAAAAATACGAAATTTAAAACGCTATGCTATTAATGTTTAACAAAGACCAGATAGGAAACAAAACAAGCTGTTTGACTTCTCAAGGATCATCTGTGTCACATGAGCTCATTTTTTATTTTATGAATTGTCGAATACAAATGATTTATGAAATCAGCCATCAGATTTTTAATATTAGCAAGGAAAAAAAAAGATACTGTTTAAAAAATAAACTAAAAAATAAATAAATAAATAGTAATAACAATAAAAAACAGTGCCATGGGTAAGCATTATCAGATCTCAATAATCCAAGAGTAATAGATTACAAAATGCATCATAAGAGGTATAGTCACATATATATACAAAAATGTGAGGTTTAATTTCAGAATTTGGTTTTTATTGAAAAGTTTTTCTATATGCTGAAATTAAATAAACTATTAAGCACACCTTCAGATTATCTACAGTTGTCGCAACTGATAATTGAAATTTTTACTGTTTTTTTTTTTTTTTTAAGTTCAGATAAAAGAGTTTGAATTTCTTTAGCAAGGACCATAACAAATATTTTTCCCCCCTAAAAATACACTTCGAAATCAAATTCAAAAATATACAAATTCAACTATTACGCTGTAACTAAACTCTTTTGCGAAGAAGTTCATTCGAAGCGAATCCGCAGTTAGATCAGAATTTATGCATAACTCAAATCTCTTGAAGTCTATCATCAACTTAGGGCTAATTAAAGTTGAACAAGAAATCGTTTCAAACAAAAATGAAACCCGAGAATCCGGGGTCCTGGTTAAGATTTATTGAGCAAAAAGTGCTTTGTTGAAATCGGATTTTTCTTCCTAAAACGTTATTGAGGGAGGAGAACAGACAAACCAAGCAAACGAACCTTTTCCCACTTCACAACCCTACTTCTTTTGAATTTTGTGATATTAGTTCAACTATTTATTTTCGAACTTACATTTGTTTTTGAAGATTTTTTTTCGAGACATTAAACCCTCTTCCATTCCTTTATTAATATTATTATTATTACTGCATTTTACTTTTACGAGGAGGTAGGTTTTAAAAGGAAACGTAAAAATGTATTGCTTACTAAAAATGAAAGTCAATACCCGTGTCACTCAAAAGGATAAAAAATATGAAAATTAAAATTTTTTTTTTCTCAAAAGGCGTAGTGTCAGCATTAAAGTTTTAACAGAGCTAAACACACAAGTTTGCCTTTTTATCCCGAAAAATTGAAAATATGATGACGTTTCTATGAATGCTTATGTCATAAGAATTGTAAAAAGAGAAGCCAGCAATATTTTATTTGAGGAGTCGGGGCAAAATAAGGTGTTCAGGGCCCGAAAATTGAAAACTTTTAAATCACAAAATGGAGGCAACGAACAAAAGAAAATCTAACTACTTTTCAGTTCTTTTTCAAATCACAATACACTAGTAAAAAACAAAATTTAATTTCAGTTCTAAAAAGAAAGTTCACAACTAGGAAGAGTTTTAAGAAAGAAGAGTCTAGCAAACAGTATGTTTTCAAAATACTGGAAGTAACAAAAGGAGAGAAGAAATGCTTAGAAAAAAAAAGAAGTAACGTATCACTGAATTAGATTAACGTGCAAGTTTGTGCATATATACTTTGGCATCATTTACCTAAACCAATATAAATAAATAAATAAACGAGTAAAGTGTGTCTTACAAACTGCAAGTGTTTAATATCCGCAACTCATCTCTATGAACATCGCAAACAATGGAAGTACTTATAAGACAGAAAAATAAACATTTTGTTCCAATATACAAGTGAGAAAAATCGAAATGAGCAACAATTTTGCGAGAAAACAACCTAAAATAATGCAGCAAATGTTCAACGATATCCTTAAAGAAACAGCACAATAGAAAAGCTGCATAAAAGAGCGAAAGACGTACTGTAATCTTATGAATATTTATGAGACCTGCCAAAGCGAAGCAAACACTGCCTTTCACACACTATGAGAAAACAGAACATGCTCTACAAAATGAAGCTAAAGAACGAACTGTTTGCGAAGAAAGAAGAATTGGGGGACCAATCGAAGAGTTCGCTTTGATAAAAAGCAAAGATTGCGAAA
This sequence comes from Uloborus plumipes, assembly GCA_038373865.1. Lineage (NCBI taxonomy): Eukaryota > Metazoa > Arthropoda > Arachnida > Araneae > Uloboridae > Uloborus > Uloborus plumipes. The sequence continues at coordinate 24,196 of JAXGGA010008413.1, forward strand.
TAAAGAAAGCAACTCGAAACTCAGATGCCACTTTAAAAATGGCAACAAATACGCAACAATGGAATAAGTCGAGAGAAAGAAAGAGAGAGAGAGGGCTAGTAAGAGAAAAATAGTAAAAAAAGGAAGCGTGGGATGAGCACAATTGATCAGATGTTGAAGGTAACAGAGATAATTATGAGTTTTTTATTTAGTATCTCTGTGCAGCAAAATATGTTTGACCTTGATAGTTTCTTCAAGTGAATTCACTCCAAAATTAATTTTGATGGCAGCGTGAGTGGTGGAAGGGGGTTATTGTTTTTGTCATAAACGATACAATTTCTTTTCAGAAAAATTACAATGTGAACGTAAAAAGGAAAGATTTACCCATATTATTATTGATATTTATAACTATTCAAAGTTTGGAATTTTTTATGAACTTATAAAAATTGAAGATAAATATCGCTTACGAGTTAAAAAATTCAGCAGCTGTAACAGGTTAGGAGATTAAATTTTTCCAAGTTAATGACGCCCGAAAATTATCTACGATGTCTCCTTTAGCTTTTATAGCAATCTAACTAGTCAGACTTACGAGTAGTTTTGCTTTCTATAGCTTAAATTGTGCAATAAAAATAGAAGAAACTATACTATATAAAACTATAATCTGATAAATCTAAAGAATAGGTGTATTTTAGTATTCTTAATGTCTGGTAGATACGGATTCTCTGCAGTAACTGAATTGCATCAGGATCCCATGTTCTACTGTAAAATTCATTTTTGTATGCCTGATCTATTTCAAGAATGTCATGCGACTGTAAAAAATAGGATCACACACACACAGGAAAAATGTTTTAGATAAATTGACAATTTTTTTTTTCAACATCTTTCGTAGATGCAAATAAAAATAGACAGGAAATGCTTCTAACTATTTTACAAATTAATTTTGAGCAGGAGATACTTTGATATAATTCATTTAAAAAAGCAGGAAAACTCAACAAAATTCTTTAGTCACTCACGACTTCAAGGAAGCTAGAAAAAAAAGTCTTTAATCCTTTGAACTAAGAATGGTCATAAAGCAAGAGTCAAGACTGCTCATTAAGCCTAATGTATCGCGAGTTTAAAATCAAGCAAGAAATCCCGAATAAACACATAGGAACAGAACAGTGAGAGAGAAAGGGAGAAAAAAAAATCTTTAAGCGAACAACACACAATTTAATCACATTCCACAGATTTTCGCGCCAAAACCATTATTTGAGTATCAAAGGGGCATGAATAAGCAAGAATTAAAAAGCGACATCTAACAAGTATGGAACGTTGCTTTAATTATGCTCCAGACTTGACGGTTCGAAAGCAATAAAAATGTCTGCTCAGTAATAAACGAGTTAACCGGTAAATTGCGATAAACCGCTGGGTTAATAACAGAGCATGGCTGACTTCTAAAAGAAGTCATTAATTTAAATTTTTTCCCCTCCACTTTCTTTTGGGAAAATTCCGGAGTCATGATCGGGCTGGGAGGTTTAGCTATGGCTCACATAATTTCGGGTACCGTTTTAAATGACTAGAGTGCTGTGGGAAAAAAACGAAATGTTTAGATGCCTCAATTTATTTTAATTAGGGAAGGGTGGCTGCTGTCTCGACGAATATAAAGTTGAAAAGGCTGTTTAATTGCGTTTCCTCTTCATGTATTCTGGTGGATATTCTCTAAGCAAATGAAACTCAATATGGCCAGATACGTCAAAAGTTAGCATTTTGTTGCACTTTTACCAACATGTATCATTTAGTCGACATTGCCGTTTTGAATGCTAAGTTGAAAACAAATTTCTTTCAAAACGAACCAAAGCTAAATTGAATAGTTTTTGGAGTGCAGTAGTTGAGGTTCAAATTTTTGAAGTAAAGTTGAACTTACTCTACAGGATGTGTGAAAATTAACTGAAGTCGAAGATACAATTCACGGTCGAAGATGAATCTGCTGGTAATACAGTGGCCGCCGCTTCTATGAATCACGAAATTATCATGGCGTAGATTGAGTCTTTGAAATTTTTGAGAAAGGGGAGAGATATCGGTTTTTGGGGGTCACTGTAGCATTTGGGGTGGAGCTGGAGTGCACCATTGTTCTTGAAGAGAACGAGGTGGACACCCCAGCTGGAAGGTACTACAGTCGAGTGGCAGTTTTCGAATGCAACAACGCTATACAGTCGAACCGCGTTAAAATGAGCTCCAAGGAGGACCTTTAAAATCAATTCATATTAACCGTAGTTCGCCTTATCCAAAGAACAATACACTAAAGTAACCCACATCGTAGAGTGGGGAGCGGTAATGTAGTTCGTCTTTGCGTTAATTCGTTTTCAGCGTGCTCGAATTAACGTGGTTTAACTGTAAAACGTTTACTTAAAGCCCCGGATAAAAGAACATCAGAAGGCTATCAGCAATCTTCGAACAAACAAGAATTAATTTCGACTACATATTTAACTTTTCAAGTTTGTTGATCACAGGCGTAACGTTTCAAACAGCAAACAACATCTGACAGAAATGGAAATCTAAAAACCCCGTTTCACATCGTTACTTCTCGTACATTAAATAATTCCCCCACCCCGACCTCTGATGCTGAATGCTTTGGCCTAACTCCCCCAGAGCTCCGAAAGTGCTTAAACAAGCACAAGTTCCCCACTTCACTTCATTACCGAACAAGGGGCGCCCCTGCACAACGGCAGAGAAGCCCCCGTCTGCAGTTACCATGGAAACCATAGGCGTGAAAATGATCGGGCCCTTTCGCGCCATGTTGACGTTGACACACTAGTACTGAACTGGATGCAGTTCTATCCTTCACTAGCGAAAGAAAATAAGCTAGATGAAAAATGGGACTGGTTGCTAGGTGATCGGAAGATTCCATCGCCGGGCACCCCTCCCTCTTCGAAAGCACAGAAAACGCTTTCGAACACGTTAATTTAATATATTTTTCTTATCGTAAGGTTGCTCAGAGAGTTAAATAATAAATGGACGTACTCATTTCGGATAAGATACTTCAGTCGAAGTTTACTTCGTGAAAATATTTTTATGCGAAGAATTTCACATTTCGCTTTTAAATGGGAATATATGAGCTTCTGCATTTGATGCAAAACAAAGAACTGTTTCAGCAAATATATTCTGATTTCTTAAGTAAACTTAAAGGAACTCAGCACTATTCTTACAGTCAAACATGGAAACTAATTTGAGACAATAGAATAGCCGAAGAGTATTTTAGCAGACTGAGATGGGCTTTTACCAGTACTTCGAATGCTTTTTCAGTCGGAAATACTTTTTCAGACTTACGTTATCATGCAAATACACAGGAAAAAGTTTTCAGTGTAATATTTCTAATATGAGGTGAAAATTGAGCTTTTCAAGAACTCATCCAAGTTAAACATAATAACACCTATAGTTGAGGCACCCAACCTGGCAGCGTCACAATGCTGTTATTGGGATCTGTGTTACCTTCAAAATGCTGCCAGGTTAGGTTTGTCCCAATTATTGTTGTATAGATCAATCTAATTAACAATGGTCCTTCTCGAGAATAACTTTAAAAAACCATTTGAACTATATTTGACCATTTTTAAAAGAATGTTGAATAAAAATAACTACTAACGAAGACAAAATTCACCCCATAAGTTTTCTTTCATTGAGGAGCTGATGACACATTAAAGAAATTAATTTTTAAGAAGGATAGAGTGTCTCACTCTCCACACCAAACATTTAAGCACAGGGTAGTGTGGATAGCAATACGTAATTGCTCACTGGTGTGCGAAAGGTTAAAGAAAAGCTGAACCATAAGAATCGCTCAGTAAAGTTTGAAAGATATAGCTTTTTAACAAATGCTGCATAAAATGTTTATTAAATAAAATTCTAGATTATCATATTAAACACCAGCACCCGCTTTCATTGTTTGAAACTCAATATTTTTGCTGGTTTTTAGCAACTTGAATGAAACTGGTTCTAAAGTTCACAAAAGTAGCGAGAAACGTTTTCATTTTAATTTCCGACAAGCCACGAGTGGTGGAAGAAAAAAAACCTCGAGTCATCCGATTTCTTTTGAAGGTTAAGGGAAAAAAATCCACCTCTTTCCGCTGAAAATAAAATATGGAAATGGCTTCCATTTCTCTTAGTATGCTCCTCAAACGACAAGGGGTAGAAATGTGTGCCCGTCCATAATTCAAATGCCCTCTTACCCTGACCGAAAAGCAAAAGACCATCGCAGGTAAAGGATGGGGAGCTGTGGGGGTGGGGGGCATCCATAATGCATGGCGCTCGCTCATAAATGCATGGGTCGCTTAACGCCGGTTTAATATTTATCCGCATAAATGATGGAAGACAATTTTTTGAAGAAATGATTTTTAAGTCTCACTGCTGCGAATCGAGACTCTTTTAGGAGTATTTGCTCAACGGAGAGCTCTTCCAGTTAAAGTGATTTTAAACTTCGTACGTAAAATGTTAAACCCCTTTTTATTCCTTCAACCTGCGTTCGCTATTACTGATATATTTTTTATTCAAATACTGGCTTCGACTACTTAAGATGTCGCGCTTTAATATCATTCTTTTCGAAGTTGCGCGCGATAGTTTGATAGATTTCCCACCTTAACGTCATTTTTTTTCCTTCTTTTTTAAAAGATGCACCGAAAATATGAAATGATCTTGGAACATAATATCAACTTTTTTCGTATGCTACAGTAGAGAAGGTTGAATTTTGAAGTTCGAAGAAAGTTTTGTATAATGACATGCTATTTTGGGTTACGAGAGTATGTTTCTGTTTTATAAAATTAAAGTTTAGTAGTGATATAGTGATATAGTTGATGTTTCAGGATTCTTTTTGAATATAGTGGAATTTTTTTAGTAAGGAATAATAATAATGACATTAATACACATACACAGTTAAAATACGTAGAAAATATTCAGCTTTGGTTTGGAGGATAATACTCCGCCGTCTGAAACCGAACATGTTTCAAAAACATTGATATCATCATCCCTGCCCGCATGTACTAAATGAATCGCCACCTCTTTTTTTTGCCGATGAATCACTCCAAGTAATGTAATGACGTTTAGAAAAAATATACAGGGTGCCCTTAAATAACTGACGGTAAAATTTATTTGTGAATAAGTTACATTTAAGATGTCTTTTATTGTTGGCAACACTTTATAGTTTTAGTTTAATTCTATAAGCAATAGTGCAGACGATTCTTTGAATTAAAATCCGTTTTATTTTTTGCATTATCAAGATGGATGATAAGCGCCGTTTAGTTCTCGAATTTCTCGCATTTAAAACGTAAGCGGAATTGTGATAAAAAAAAAATGAATTATTTTAATGTGTCAAAGAGATTAACTGAAAGAACTTTAAAATTTGTTTACAGAAACAGGTAGTGTAGAAGTCAGGCATAGTGTCAAGAGTCAGGCGAATAAAAAAATTAATAAAATATGCTCGTGAAAGAGTGCCTCTGTAGGTGCATGCCGCTGCAAGAAGCATTTCCAAAGAGTTTGCCATCTGTGGTTACAGTTAAAGGCGCCAGAATAGAAACCATCACTTAAGCATTGATTAGCAATGATGTTACTTTCATTTAACGATTATTTTAACATCATAGAAAAATTTGCATTACAGTAATACATTGTTTTTGAGCCGTCAGTTATTTGTGGGCACCCTGTAAATGTAAAAGGGTGGGAATAACAGGAAAAATCTTCATCTATTTAACAAACTTTGTTTTATAAATTTAAGACAGCAACTCAATAAGTGTGTAATGTACAAGCAATTTCGCCGATTTCTCTCATACGTAATATTTAATAAGTGATAAGCAGGAACCACTGATTTTCGTCATGCTGAATGTTAAGTCACAGCGCGCTCCTATCTGTCCTCCGCATCTTTAACCGTATTTTTCCATTTGTCCAAGGAACACTATTCATAAAACTCACAACAGACTGATTCAAAATGAATGATTTCATCAAACATTCAATGTACGTTAATGGATTGACAATCTAGTACGGCAATAGGACATAAATAAATTAATTATTTCAGAAGTAATTTGATAAACTGTTCGCTAAGTTAATGATGTTCAGGAAATTTTAATTCACAAATTTAATACGTGAAAAATCAATTTGTTTTGTTTTACTTATGCAAAGTAAATTCGCCCAATGAAGAAGCGTAACGAAGTTTTTTTAGATTTCACACCAATGCCTCGATGCTAACCAGAAAAACATTTTTACAGAAAGTAACAACGTCAAAACTCATTCTAAAATGACTCAATTTTGATAATAGTGGATCAAATAACTTCGCTAATTTTGTGAATTGAGCAAATTTATTATCGATTTCCATTTTCTCAGTAAATTCACAAAATTTTAACATTTCTTTCATCGATGTCTGAACGATGTTCAGCGACACCAATCTATGAGTCAGGCCGCTTTTTAGAGCAAATTCACGAATTACCGTATATGAGTTAACAAGGTTCTAGCTTTTTTTTCAGTTCTAATAACCAGTTCAATAGTCATAAGGCATTATTAAATGTTTAAGAATAATATCAAGTTTTTTTGAAAGTTATTTTTTTTTTAAGATATTTCAAATGAAACTGATACAATTCCAGTTTTTTCTTTTAGTTCTATCAATAAACTAACTATATCGTGAACTGTCTTAGAGACTTAAAGATTTAAAAACGACGGCTTCCTGATTATTAGTTTTTCACACCAGAATTTCAATTAAGTTATAACGGCACACATCTAGCAATATGTATGGGGCCATTCCAGCCTTACGTGTGTGACTTTTTGACGCCATTTCTTTGCAAATAACAATAAAAACCAGGACGATATTTTTTATATATTTCTTAGTGGTTGCTATTGGAGTAACAGAAGATATGCAAAAGTTGTAATGCGGCGTTATTTTTTTCATAGGACACTTATGAATTTTTTTATACAATTTTAAATACAGAGTTACGTGTGTGACTCGGAAAATCTGAAAATAAGCTATACCTGATATTATTGTGTAATTTCCTGTGAAGTTTTAAAAGATAAATGAACGGTGATTTTTGTGCATGTGTCTAAGTATACTAAGTAAGTATTCCACATATTCTTTTTTTTCTAAACTTCGTAGAGTAGCAATAAAAAATTTTTAATATTCCTTACGTGTGTGACACTAGAGCCTTACGTGTGTGACCGCGTGCAGCATGTCTTCATTTTAAAGTCAATTCAACTTCCACAACTGATAATTATAGCTATCAGCATTATATATGTGTCTGTCTGTCTCTACCCCCTCCCCCCGCCCCCCTCTTCTAATATTTTTTGAGTGAGCAGTCCGATTTGAACAAACTTTTTTTTGTTCGAAAGATCTCGGCGAGGAGACCTCATTCTCATATTTGACTTTTAGATTTGAACAAGTTTTCGTTCAACTTTGAACCGTTCAAACAACCTGTCCCCCGTTAACAACTTTTGAGTAAACAATCCGATTTGAACATTTTTTTTCTTTTGTTCTAATAATCTCGGCGAGGATAAATAATTCTCACATTTAATATTTTGGTTTGAGCCCTTTTTTGTTCAACTTTGAGCCGCTCAAACAACTGGTCCCCCGCTAATTACTTTTGAGTTAAACAGTCTGATTTGAACAAACTTTTTTTGTTAGAAAGATCTCGGCGAGGACAATTAATTCTCATGTTGACTTTTCGAATTGCCCCCCACCCCCCACCCCCCACGTACCCATTATCTTTCGGATGAATATTTTACCAAATTTGAAATTTGAAATTGGCAAACGGGAAAGTAGGCTCGTTCAGTTCCGACGGAACCACTTGTTTAATATTTGATTTTTTGCCCTAAACGAAAGATCTGATTTTGTTGGACATTGCCGCTAGTAAATAATTAAATTGCAAAGATGTGTTCACAAAATAAAGAATGAAGACGAAATTAATTCTCATTTGTATACGAATTATATATAGGTTATTTTATAATTTATTTATATAACATGCTACATGTAATCAGAGGAGATTAACAAAAAAAAAAAAAAAAAAAAATTAAATTAAAAAAATCGGTTCCTGGGAAAGTTTCTCAAACAAAGACCTGACTCTTAACCCTTCACTGCACGATTTTTATATTTTCATGAAAAAAGTCATATGTTACCTTTTAATAACTCTGAGTTCAGGAAAAATGAAGAACAAAATTTATCTTCAAAAGGTGCACCAAAAACGATGTTTTAATTGTTTGTTCTACATATGGCACAAAGCACATAGCATATGCTTTGTATACCGATAAGTGTAATAATCTACAATGTGTTTTGTGCCATAAGTGGTACAAACAAATTTGCCACTATGTGTATTAAAACATTTTTAGAACAAAGGAAATAATGACTAAACACTAGGGTGATTCAAAAAAATGTTTTTTTGAATTTCTGTGGTCTTACCCCGCAGTTTTTTTACACTATTCATGAATGTGATGTATGTAAAATTTTAGCTCAATTGAATAATATTTAGAGGTCGTTCAACGCGATCGAATCCTGTTGAAAATTAGCAATTTCGAGAGTTGGAGTATATAGCTTCCTTACCCGAAATAATATTATTATTCATATAAAATGGAATAACCTAAAACGTTAGTTTACTCTACTAAGTAATTAGTCAATAAAATAATAGCTCAAAGTGAGTTGTAACGATTACCCCCCCCCCACTCCAAAGCTGCATTATCTCTTACCTGAGTTTGGGTAGAAAATGCAGCTGCAAGCTCGGGCTGTGGTTTCTGTTTTCTTTTCGGTTGTTTCCGGTGTATGAGTTTATTTGGCTAAAACACCTACAGGGGTGCAAGGGACCAAATGTGGTTTGGGAGCATCTTCAGGAGCAGCGAAAATACCATTTGGGAGCGGCAGAATTGTGTTTAGGAGCAGGCTCGAACAAGATACTATGTAACTGTGATAAACACATCATTTATAGTAATTTAAATTTGTACCTAATGCAAGAACAACCAATGTCAAAAATTAGATGTTATTAATTTTTTATCGTAATGGGGACAGAAAGGTATACTCTGTCATATACAACAACCAACGTTTTAAAACAAACCGCTTTAGCAGTGGAGCGACACTTAGACACCAAATCTAACACATTCCTATGGAGACTCAAATCTTTGAACCTGCATATCTCAATTCGACGAATTTTGACATTGGTTGTTTTTGCATTAAGGTACAGAAATATATTAGCATTTTAACTAAGCACTGATTATCTATTAATAAATTTTAGTTATAGTTTAAAAATACTAGATGTGGTTTCAATAGGTGAACAGCAAAATGTTTCACTGTAATTAACTCAAATTTCAGAGACAAGGATTATAGAAATTAGAACATTCATTTAAAGTCAAATTGAAACGATAAACTCATCCACTTTTTTACAATTACATTTATACTACCAATCCTTTTTCATTTTTTAGAAAAGAATCCTATCCATGAATAACCTAGAAGCGCATTCGTGGTGGTCAAGTATGAAATGCAAACGTTTGGTTTAAAGCTTCTACGACAATATGAAAAATTTAGACATTTTTTGATTTTTTAGTTGCATAATTATCAATAACATTTGGATTTTCTTTTGTTAACAATGCGCTTTAGTTTAAAATTGAGGAACTACCTTTGTGCTTGAAAAGGAAACTAAAGTTGTTTTTTTTTTTATGTTTTATCGTGCAAAATTAGATTTTGTGGGCTTAAAATTGAAGAACCTTAATTTAAAAGTTTAACTTAGTTTCTTTTTGTTCTACTGTTCTTTCTCTTTCTCATAACTTCTCTGCACCTTCTAACATCCATTTTGCAACTCGATTTCAGACAAGACATTGTTCTTAATAGCTGTTTTTTGTCGTTGGTTTGCTAAATTTAATAAAGAATCTGATGACTCTTGATTGGATTAAGCTTCTAGTGTAACTATCGTATACTGCTTCACATTTAATTTGTTTCTCTCTCTGCTTTTAATGGCTTAAATCTGTGCTGGTTACAAAACTTAAAGACGTTAGAACTTCTAAACAGCAGAATGATATAATTATGAGATGCCATAAAGTATTTCTGAATTTTGTACAACATCAAAATTTTATCTTTCCTTTAATGACCTGATGGGAGCACTGCTGCTAGTAGCATGGAAAATTATATTTTAAGCTTTTAAAATTATAATTTTACAAATTCAACTTTTCAAAATACTGCCTTTCAGTACAAAGCCATAATTAAACATTATGTGTTTGATTGTTTTAATTGTTTTCCAAAAAATGAAGCAATGGATAACCTAATGCTAATTAAAATCAAGCTTGCAAAAATTAATAGATATATAAATAGAAAAAAAAATTTTGTTATCAAAATACAAGCTAAAACAAGCTAATGGAAGGTATTTATTGTCAAAATAACGGTTAATTGTCAAAAATATTAAAATGTTTGAAAGATGAATTTGGATTGAAATCTTCAACATAGGAAGCTTCGTTCGCGACGTAAATGCTAGATGTTGACATGCATCTAAAAATAAATCACTTTTTACTCAAAATAAAACATAAAATAAGTTAAGCTGAGGTAGCAGATGTCAAAATAATTTTGGATTCTGAAAAATATCAAAATTTTTGCAAGATGCAAAAGGATTGAAATTTCAGATAAGGAGAATATTTTTCGCGACGCACGTGTTCAGAACATCGCCATAGCAACCGTCAGAACGTACGGTTAACAAAAGTAGAAGTTATGCCACTTTTTCGCGATATTCGCTAGAAAAACGGCCGTTTTGGCGCAGTCAGGCGCAATTTCGATCAAAAAGTGCGTTTGGGAGCAGGATGGCGCAAGATTCTTCATTTGGCGCAGTGTGGTGCAATTGGCGCAGCACTTGCACCACTGCACCTAGTATCCACTCTAGACAGGGCCCAGTATAAGTAACAGAAAGCCACTTTGATAGTAGCTGCTACAGTACAAAGTATGGGTCAAAATGGCGAAGATTTAACAACGTCCATAAAACGGTAAATGCAAACTATTCGCTCTGAATTGGCCGTTAACTTACAAAAGTCGTTTAAATCTAGGACTTCCTTTGATAGTTCACTGGAACGAAACACTTATGCAAAATATAACGTGCAACTAGTAATGGAAGTTGCGCAAAGTTAACTTCTGATGACCCATGTAAAAGAAGTGTCCAAGGAAGATACTAGAGCTTAGTGCGATTTTCTTGAGCAGAGCACCTTCTCTTTGTGTATGTTTTCGTGTCCCAGGAGTGGTTCCTCGTGATATCTGTGTTAAAGATTCTTTATGGCTTCAAGTTATGGATATTTCCCAATCAGTTCAAACTTGCAGCCGGACAAAGAAAAGGTATTCGTAACATATGAATGTGATTTCTTTCACATTCTTATCGTTAATGGGAAAGAATGTCTAAGAGCTGGGTTCCCAGCAACCCTTTTTGTGCAAGCACTAAGAGATGATTTGGAATATTTTTAGCGTCCTTATTCATGTAAAGAAGAAACTCAAAATATATCAGCTGTTTGATCCTGAGCATTTGAATCTTTAAGATAGCTACCAACAAGGCTTCACTACCAAAGAAACTGAGGATTGTAAACGACAATACGGAGCGTGGCATGGCCCTTATTGAAGCATTTGTTAAGACTATCACTAACGACGAAAAACAAAGACAGTGTCTTCTTCAAGTGGTACAGAAACACAGAAAAGGATTCAAAGTTGCAAAAAAGTAACCTTAAAAAGTATTGCAAGAATTAATGAGCGAATTATATTTAATGTATTTAAATTTGTTTTTTATATTTTTTCCGTATTTGATTAGTTTTCATACTTTTCTGCATTTCATTAGTTTTTCAGATATATAGTTCATTTTGTGATTGCACTCTTTTTTTCAACGGAGATATAAAAAAGCAATAAAGTAACTTTATTATTATTATTATTATTTACGTTCGCATTTGTGCCAATATCACAAAATTTGAAGTACTCCTAAATGTAAATATAGTTTACTAAAATTTTGGGCGAATAATTCAGTGTATATAAAGGGCCCAACTAAGACGGTAAGACGAATAAAAATACAAAGGCTACTTATTTCTATAGATATCATTTACGATCACGTTTTTGTCAATATTACGAAATTTCAAGGCGTTTGAGCGACCTCTAAATATTAATATATTTTGCCAAAATTTTGCACAAATAATCAGTGTATATAGTGGCACAAAATAAGAGGGTAAGACGCACAAAAATACAAAGGCTACTTTTTTCTATAGATATCATTTACGATCACGTTTTTGTCAATATCACGAAATTTCAAGGCGTTTGAGCGACCTCTAAATATTAATATATTTTGCCAAAATTTTGCTCAAATAATCAGTGTATATAGTGGCACAAAATAAGAGGGTAAGACGCACAAAAATACAAAGTTTATTTTTTCCATACATTTCTGAATCACCCTACTAAACACACTTCTAACGGAAATGCAGACACTCTTTTTTTCAAAAGAAAGAACTGTAATACCTAGACTAGTGCAACTAACTAGTACATAAACATCACACTAAACTGTTATAGCAATGTTCCAGAAGGGGCGTAAAACTCAGTTTAACTGCATTTAAAAAGTCATTGGAATATGAGGGTTTATTTGGTTTGTGCCAGATCTGGCACACCGTGCAGTGAAGGGTTAAGGTAAACCATTCAAAAGTCTTACGTGTGTGACAGCTTTTAAAGAGCCTCGTTAAAACGTTTCTGCCGAATGGATGAAGATGTACGTCAGGTTACAGGTGTTATGTATCAAGTTAATTTATGATATGAGATAGTTTTCTTTTAGTCCCCTAATTAGACCTTGGGGGGAAACTTTTCTATCTTTTGCCTTACGTGTGTGACCAAAAAAAAGTAACCTGCATATTTTGAGGGGTTAAAAACTTATGAAACACTTTATTACAAAAAAATATGAGATATAATCATACTAAAGGATCTACGTTCATGATATTTGATAGTTTTTTCAAAAAAAAATTGATTATTAGATGAAAAAAATTCTCTGACATTTTTTCACTAATAATGCATTTTTTTTTAAATTTGTCTCAATGTTATTAAACAAGGCTAAAATATGAGAAAAGAAAAATTTTATCTTAAAATTGATGCTGGAATCGAAAAGAGTAGATATTTTTTTGTCAAAAAATAAGGTTTGTTTTTATATTATGGGGGGAAAAAATTTTGGTGTGTTAGGACCACTTTTCATGGAATTGCCCTATGTATTTATATTTCTAGGCCAATTAAAAGCTTTGTAACCACACCAATGAGAGCCTATTTTTTCAGCTTTTGTTCTCCTGTAAGATGTTGTTAGATTGTGACTAACATTAGCCTGGATCTGAGGTACCGAACTGTTTTAAAGAACGAAGACTATGAGCAGGTGCTAATTTTCGTAAATTGCTTCGAAGCATTTAGCAATAAATGTTTCTTAAAAATTTTCCAATGTTCTAGAAAAAACTCTTACAGTCACTTCAAATTCAGATCGAAATAACATGAACTACGAAATCTAGTTTTATTAAAATCTTATTTAAAGCTTTTGGCGAATATCGATTTTTATTCACAATTTCAGCGATACTGTTAACCAAGGAGCCTCCAGAAGGAGGTTACGTCTTCTAATGAGAAAAAATATCAAAGAATAATAATGAAATCTTTCTTTTTACCTGATGACCTAAATTTGGCAATATCCAAAATTTTATCTCCACAAAAGGTCACATTAAAAAATCCTCAGCAGAGAAGATTAAAGAACCTCCATGGAAATGCAAGATGTGTTTTGTAGGAACTTTTTTCAAGTTCTTAGATACGGTGATTATTTTAATTTAGAACAAATTGTATAAACATGAGTTTCTTATAAACTCGGCTAAACAGACTGGTTGATTTCAAAATTAATCAACAAATTTAATAATTCTCCGGTAGAAAAAAAAGGAAATAAGAAGAGTTATAACAAAATGACTCATTATTCTTTAAAAATATAATGTATCATTCTTCTTAATAGAAAAATTAAGATTCTTCGCAGAAAAATTCCTGTAAAATTTGCATTACTCATCATAGAAAAATCAATTTTTACGGAAATAAAATATTTTTTTGGCAACAAAATATAAATATTTGCTAAAGTTAGAAAGATTCTCCATAGAAATAGCATGATCATAGATATATGTTTTCACAGTGGTTCGACTTCGCACATTTCAGATATATATATATATATATATATATATATTTGTATTCGAGTCATAGTTTACGTCTAAATATTCACTATTCCGGAATAGAACGGATCAAAAACAGGTTTCCTGCTTCAATGTCAATCACCGCTTGTAATGACAGTGGTGTTCCAGAAAAGTCACCCTCTAGGGTGGAGCAGGGTAGACGAGACGCCTGAACAAGGTAATCATCATTCTGTAACAACACACTCCGATACAGTATTTACATTTCAATCTTTCTCTGGTTTTCAATTTCGCGAACGAGTCGTGTCACAGGGTTCGCCGAGGATTTTTATTTGAAGGAAACTGGTTTGGCGAGAGAGGAAGCAAGGTTGCCAAGCTTGGCGAGCATTCAGATTGTAATACAATACAGGGCGTTTTATAAAGGTTGTATAAAATGTAGAACCAATAGGGTAATTGTATCTGAAGGCTTAAGATCCTGCAAGGAGTACAACAGATTTTTTTTTTCACGAATGAATAAAATCAACGAGTAGAGACAGACTAAAGATTTTATGCTTAAATGGTTTGAGGAGTATAGTTGGAGTTGGAATGTCTGAAGTAGTTTTTCATAAAATTTAAATAGTTTGTTGCCTGTTGCGCACAATGATGATTTTTTTTTTTTTTTTGTAATGCGTTTACACACCCAATAGGAATTTTCTGTAAAGCACATAAAGTATTCACTAGTGGCTTTACAATGAACGAGGATGTGTTTCAAAACGGAAAAAGGATAAACTTTGGAAACGATAATATTGACAGTAATAATAGTAACCATAATAATTCCTTCCATATGCGATATAAGTTTCGGGGGACTTATTTATTAAATTACTCTTCCCTAGGTACAAAAGCACTTACATAGCGGAGGGTATTTTTCTGAACGCGCATTGTGACTTTCCACAATCCTTTCTTATTCCGTTGTTGCTATTGTTGTTGTTGTTTTGTGGCAGCAAGGCTGGCAATTTGGGGCCACACTGGCTTCACTTTTCCAACCGTATCGTAATTTGGTGAGAAATTTGGCTTCCACTGTACAGTACACACATGACGTAAGGACCCTTTTATAGAGTAGGCAACCATTCACACAAGGAAATGATAGGAGAGAGAAAGTACATCCATGCCAGAACAGGGACTCGAACCCGGAACATCCCCATCCGAGTCAGACTTCTCTGACCACTAAGCTGGCTCTTATTCCCGTAAAGTTCCTTCATGAATTTTCAACTTTTTTGAAATGAGCTTCATTCTATGTTGGTTTACTCTAAGTCTCATTTAATGATCAGAAACCGGCCAAGCTTTCTCACAATGGTGGATACCGTTTATTATGTTTCTATTTACAAAGCGGTTAGTATATACCCCATCGTAATTTATAAACTATGCGTTAGTGTACTTTTGTAGCAAAGCCAAATGTCTAACCCTTTCTTTTCGATGGAATGGGTCATAGTCCTTCAATGGACTACAGTTCATTAATGTAACGTTCAGGTACCAGAATCTAATAGCAATAGGTTCCATATCGGACTGACGGTCAGTAAACGACCAACGGCTTTCGTACCAGTAGGATGGGAAGTGACGCTTAAAGGGGGAGCGCGGTAAGGAAAGGTACACACAAGACTGTTCAAAAGTCATTGAAGAACTTCTTTACAGTAGAAGCTGCTTTATTTGGATAGTTTAAGAACCATTATGCAAAAGGTCATGATCAATGAAGTGTGACTATTGAAGATAATGAGGATTGAAGATAAACTCTAAAAAAAATTCTGCACGGTTATTTACGAACAGAGAACTTCTATAACGTCCAGAGTAGTTCATTTATATAGCCTTTGGAAATTACGTAAACCATGGAATGTAATGCTTTTGCAGGTATTATCCCATTTATGTATTCTAGTATGTATAAAAGAGTTAATGGATGGAGGTCTATTCACTCATGTATATAAAATCGTAAGGTTGATTAAAAAATAGTTTCTATAGTTGTGAAATAATGAATGAAGAATTGAATAACACACATATTTCTTTTATGGGGAGAGATACACATGTTAACGTTTTTAGTGATAGAGATCACCTAAAATAATAGTACGTTTTAACTTCCGTCCCTTTGCTGCAAACTTGAAAACGGTGTCTGAAATTCCAAAGAATCGTCTAACATCTATTCCCCTTTCCCAAGGTTTGCTAAAAAACAGCAGTAATCGATTTCAGATTATGAAACATCTATGACAACAAATTCCAAGTTTCATCAAGTCTTTCACTTTTACGCTCGGAAGATACCTGTAATTCATCGGTTAAGGAAAATATTTCTGATATGAAAATGAAACATATTTTCGTTTCAAGCATTGGTCTTCAGCTTCGCGGAAGTCAATTGTCTTTGGCGAGAACTTCTGGCAGTTATCAATGAAAGCCAGTTGGCAACCCTGTCCAGGATTATGAAGGGTGATGTCGAGAATGGAGGTCAGATGGACGGAGGGAGAATCGATAGCACGTTTGCGCCAAAGGTCGATCACCCAACTGAATTTTGTCTTCTCGGCCGGACACATTTAGTAGTAAGATTCAAGGCACGCTCATGTGTCGCAAGTTCCAAACTTGTTCAGAAGCCGGAGAAGAGGTATGATTCTAGAGGAACGGTGCAAAAAAGAAAGAAGGCTAAACCTAAATTTTACAGTTTGACAGGAGGGATCAAGCCCGTCATTTCAAGTTTTCCCGATGGGGGGGGGGGGGGGGGGTCAAAGGGTGCAAACCCAATTCAAACTAAATCGAAAAACAACAAAATCACGTCCACTAAAATAATAATACATTGATTTTTCAAAGCCGGTGGGGGGGGGGGGGGGGCAACCCCCTTCCCCAAGTGATGGGCCTGTTTGGTGGGATACAGAGAAATCGCAAAAGATTGATTTGAAGAAAACATAAAGAAGACAATTTGAAATTTATGTTCTTTTGAGTGGAGAGCGTCCCACTAGAAATGTTTAGACTAAAACCTTCCGAATGATGCGTTTTTTTTTTTTTTTTTTTGTTAATTCGAGCTTTGCACCGTTTCCCTCAATATTTTACTTCTTGAAAAAAAAAAAAAAAAAAAAAAAATGAATGATACAAAATAGATTTTGAAGAAGTGCTATCGTAGAGTTTTGCAGAATAAAAGGAAAGAGAGAGTGAAAGATAGTTACAGGTAAATGATAAGTATACAACAAAAACGGAATGAGACAACACTAAACAGTAAAATGAAACAAAGAAAATTTTCAAATACATTACGGAGATACGAGACTAAAGGGAATTTTCAAAATCGTGTTAATAACAGCGCTACATCTGCAATTAAAGGTCTCACATCGGATTTGATCCGTTATTCTTTCTTCATATTTTGTTTACTCCACAGTATAACTTTTACAGTAAATAATGACAAATATGTAACCAATAAAAAGGACAGCGAAGTCAGGTTCTTTTAAGTGGGTATATATTAATGTTCCTACAATAAAAATGCAAACACTTAAAATCATGTACGTATATAGCAGTTTTAAATTAGTTGTCATTTCGTTATTGCTATTGTTTTCGAACATTCAATTAATTGTTATACTAACAGATATATACAAAATCAAGGTTATGCGACAATAATGCCTAACTTCCAAAACTTTCGTTTCTTGGGTTAGCAGGTAGCAGCCGGCCACCTTGTTTAGTGGTCAGAGCAGTCTGCCATGGATGGTGTGGTCCCGGGCTCGAGTCACGGCTTGGGCATGGATGGGCTTTCTCTCTCCTGTCCTTGTCCTTTCTCTGTGTGAATGTGTTGTTGTGTGGTGAAGGGTTGCCTACCCTATAAACGGGCACCTATGGCATGATGCGTGTACGATGGAAGTCGGACTTCACACTAAATTACGGTACAGTTGGAAAAGTGAAGCAGCGCACCTGGCTTGTAAAAAAAAAAAGTAGCAGAAAAATCTCATGAGATTTATTCATTCTGATTTAGATCCACTGATACAAACAGACTTCTGTCTTCATCAAAGTTTTATAAAAATATGAATAATTGATTTATATTTCGTTGTCTGATTTTAGAATAGATCAGGAAAAGATTCATCGTGAAAGTTTCACTACTTTCACATTATTTTAAATTTTTAAAATTATATTTTAAATAATAATGTCAGCCAACATTTTATTGTTTACATTGCTTTCAATGAAATAATTAAAAATAATACTTAATATTAATTCCAACATTCAATATGAATTTAGAAATTTAGAACAAAAAAACTTCCAAGTTATTGAAAATTTATCAAATACACTGAAGTGACAAAAGTCATGGGATACCTCTTAATATCGTGTCGGCCCTCCTTTTGCCCGGCGAAGTGCAACAACTCGACGTGGCATGGACTCAACAAGTCGTTGGAAGTCTTCTGCAGGAATATTGAGCCATGCTGTCTCGATAGACGTCCATAATTGTGAAAGCGTTGATGGGGCAGGATTTTGGGCACGAACAGACCTCTCGATGGTGTCCCATAAATGCTCAATGGGATTCATGTCGGGCGATCTAGGTGGCTAAATCATTCGTTGGAATTGTCCAGAATTTTCTTCAAACCAATTGCGAACAGTTGTGGCCCGGTGACATGGCGCATTGTCATCCATAAAAATCCCATCGTTGTTTGGGTACATGAAGTCCATGAATGGCTGCAAGTGATCTCCAAGTAGCTGCACATAAGCATTTCCAGTCAATGTTCGGTCCAGTCGCACTAGAGGACCAAGTCCATGCCATGAAAAAACAGCCCACACCATTACGGAGCCACCACCAGCTTGAACAGTGCCTTGCTGACAGTTTGGGTCCATGGCTTCGTGGGGTCTGCGCCACACTCGAACCCTACCATCGGCTCTTACCAGCTGAAATCGTGACTCATCGGACCAGGCCACGGTTTTCCATTCATCTAGGGACCAACCGATATGCTCACGTGCCCACGAGAGTCGCTGCAAGCGATGTCGTTCTGTCAGTAAAGGCACTCGAGTCGGTCTTCTGCTGGAATAGCCCAAGAAATCCAAATTTCTCCGCACAGTTCTAGCAGACACGTCCATTGTACGTCCCACATTGATTTCTACGGTGATTTGACGCAGTGTTGCTTGTCTGTTAGAATTTACGACTCTTTGCAGACGTCGCCGGTCTCGATCTTTAAGTGCAGGCGGTCGACCACTGCGCTGTCCATGGTGGGATGTTATGCCTGAAATTTCATACTCTCGGCACACTCTTGACACAGTGGATCTGGGAATGTTGAATTCTCTAACGATTTCCGAAATGGCATGACCCATGCGTCTAGCTCCAACTAACATTCCGCGTTCAAAGTCTGTTAATTCACGTCGTGCGGTCATCATCACGTTAAAACCTCTTCACATGAATAACTTGAACAGAAATGAAAGCTCTGTAAAAGCACTGCGCATTTATACCTGTTCTATGCGATGCTACTGCCATCTGAAAATTTGCATATTGCTATCCCATGACTTTTGTCACTTCAGTGTACTGCCAAACTAAAAAGCTAAAGTTTCAATTTAAGAAACTAAATTTGCTTCGTTAAACTTTGCTGAACACTTAGGTGAGCAGTTTGATTTGCTGCGTTGCAATGAGGAAAAATATATTGCACATAACTATCATTGATAAAATTTCGCTGCATTTCTTCCAAGATTATGGAATATATATATTTTATTGGCACTTTTGAGACAAGTCTCCATAATTTTCTATTTCTGGCAGGTAGAATTTGCTTCTTGAAAACAATCTCTTTGCGGTGGATTTTTTTTTTTTAAAAAGTTCTTCATAAATTAGGAGGTAAAATTTGAAATATTTTGAAGCAGAAAAAAATGTTGCAATATTTCTCACCCACAAAGGAGCCTCAAGGAATGGCTATTGAATTTGCTGCGCCTTCTCTTCGCTTCAGTTCGTGGTACAGCGTCGTTTTGCATCGTGACTGTGGCCATCTGGGAACTCAAATTTTCCGGAAACGATGGAAATCTTCACGCGAAAACGCACATTCAAATAAAAAGGAGTACTATTTTATTTCTTTCGCCGATCTGCAATGCATATTTATAGGCCTGAGTGGCAACAGCTCGGAAAGTGCGAAGAAACAAAGGAATAAAACAATTATTATTGCACATCTCCTTTGCCGTCGGAAATGGCAAAGAAGGGGCGCTTCGCTTGCACATTCCGAGCACGCAGACCCCAGAGGGCAGGAGGGCGTCTCTTAGGGCCGACTTTTGTAATTATTCAATTTTCTCGACATTTCGAAAAGGCCGGGTAATGCGATTTGACGCAGCGCGTGCTGGGACTAAAATTCTACGTCAATGGGGTTCGTGTTTAAATATTCCGAGAACTGAAAGCGAAACAATTCCATGGTTTCGCTGCGCATGTTTACTTTCATTTTCGGGGGAAATGTTACTTGACGTTAACAATGTACAATATGCACAGCGCTTGTATTTTAAAAGTGATTGACGTTGTCACCTTAAAATCTTATGAAACTAATTCTCTATTCCTATCAATATGAATTCTCAAAGTTACACTTAAAAACTCAGACGTTGTTTTACAAAGAAGTAAATTTATAATGTAGTCGTTAGTACTTAAGACAAGTTAAGAGCCAATTCTTTTCTTTGGAGTGTTTTTCTTAATTTTTTTTAAAGTATTGGTTTTGTGGGTTAAATAGAGCTGGATTATTACGCAATGGGTTTCTGAGCACAAAAGAATTAGTGAACCCTGAGGAGAAAATATAAGAACACTAGATGTTATTAAAATTAACTAATTTTTGCACATTACCGCTTTTACATTTTATTTTGCAAATTTTTTAAAACTATCTGTGTTGAGTATTTCGTTAAAAAGACCGATTCTTGTACGGGATACAGAAATATTACGCAATGTAAACAAAATATGCTTCCTTCCACTCGCACGTGGAAACGTAGGAACGTTTCTGAATAAAGAAATTTTGCTGCAGTTTAGAAAAACGTTTAAATATTTTCTATATTGGCTTTTCATATTAGATACTTATTATTTTGCATACACTAACCAATACAAAATATGCTGAATAAATTATTCATTTTGCAAACGTGTATTTTTTTGCTGAATTTCCGATTTTAATGACCGAAGCGTAATTCGCGAATCTGAAGACTAAAATTTAGAGAAAAAACACATGTTCTTTGTTTTCATGACAAGTTTCTGCTGAACAAAACGCTGATCACCGGATCCGTGATGGAAATTAAGCGTAATGGCCCCAAAATATTATAAAATGATGTAATGTCATGGAGTTATTTTGGGGTTCACTATTACATCAGGATGGTTGGACACCACTGAAATAACGTAATATGTCATATGTATGCAACATATAATTGAATTAAAGTGAAAATATATTTCTTTTTTCTTCTTATTGTAAAACATCAAAGCAACAAATGTTCTAATCATTTAGGCCAGAGAAATAAATAATTAAAAGTTATAAAGAAAAGAGCGTGGAAATTTCCTGGCGTATTGCGCAATGCCAAACCAGCCGAAGGACAGTCAATGTAATCAATTACCGACGCAAACTTGGCTGAATAGGGCGTGGGTGGAATTGTAGAGTTCTTTTGAGGAGGGACTCAATCAATACCGCGAACAATGCGATTGTTGTACCGGCTTAGTTGGAGAGGCGTGGACAGTTCGTTTGGCCATCGATTTCTCATTAGTGAACCGATTCGACGATATTTCGGAAACGGCGGATAGCAACGTGGCTGGAGAAGGGAAAATATGGAATGGGCATCGATGTGGTGTTCTCCAATACAGATGTGTGGGGGGGGGGGGGGGGGTGTACTTACCTTCCATAAAAAGCAATAAGAATTTAACTTACGTAATGAGCACGAAAATATGTAAAGAAATGCGACCTTTTTAAAACTTTACACTTTGTTAGACAATTACTGTCGTTTAACAAATAATTCTTTTCAGTCTACAATAAAATTTTAAAACGCCGGGAAATAAAGAACAAAAAGTAAATTTTAAAAGAGTAGATTTGTGAACTTCGAAGGCATTACTTTTAAACATTCAATAAACAGAATTTTTATTTTCACTTCAGCTCATTTAATAAATTCTGAATATCAGTTATATATACCAAAGAAATTTCCACAGCTATCCTCTCTTCCATAGACCGAAGGAATATATAGTAGGGTGGAGCGAAAAAAACAAAGTTTTTTTTTTCGAATCGTAATAGTGCGGAAAAGTTGCGATTGGTGAAGACTTACAAAACAAAGCAAAAATTTTTGAAATCGGATAATATCTTCCGATCCCGCAACGAGCCTGAAATTTTGAAAAAATGAAAATTTTCATGTGTTTTTAGCGATTTTTTAAAATTTTTGTTTCAATGTTTTATTTTAATGCTCTTGGACGGAAAAGTTACGATTGGTGAAGCCTTCTGAAATTTTAAAAAATATATTGAGATCAAATAATACCTTCTGATCCAGGAGCAAGCCAAAAAAACCAAAAATTTGGACATTTTCAGCTTTTTTGGGGGGGATTAAAAAAAGTTTTAAAAACTGTTCTAATTTTTTTTTCTTCTTTTTTACCCGGTACCATAGCGTAAAGAATTTTAAAAAGAACTATATTTGTCTTAAACATTAATTTTTTCTTGATTTTTTAGGTATCTTCTAAACATGCAAAACTACCATTCTTTACAACAATGAAACATTTTTAAATAATAGAAAATTATAAAATATTTTCCAAAATTTCTACAATCCAGTACAAAAACCCACTAAATAAAACACCCACGCGCAAAATAAACGCTAATTTTAATCACTAAACTATAAACAATTTTAATACCTAACTAATTATATACAATTTCTTAACCGCCTTTTGAAGTCTGTGCCTTCTATAAACAATTACCTAACCTAACTGACTACCCACAGAATCCTTTAACATTAATTTAATTAAAAACTAATTTTTGTTCAGTCTTTAAAATTAAACCTAGTTAGGTTAAGAAGTGAAAAGAATGAGACTGCAAAAGGCAATTAAAAATTAAGAAATTAACATATAATGAGGTATGCATTAAAATAGTTTATTGTTTAGAGATAAAAAATATTTTTCATCTTATGAGTGAGTGTTTTGTTCAGTGGATTTTTGTACTGAAAAAGTTGAACAAATTCAATTAATAGGTATGGGTAAGCAGTTGAACGTAAATATTATGTATTCAATGGCGGTTTTGTTTTTTATTTAAAAATAATTTTGTGTATGAAAAATTAGAAATCAACAAAATCTAAAATTTGTTTTGTCTTCTAGACTAACAAATTCATTATATTTATGGCTTTCACATCAAATGTGTTCCAAAATCATCACCTAGATGCTCTACGGTAACCTTTTAAGCACAAGTTTCTCTTCAATCGTGTTTCAAATGTTCAGTTTTCATGATAACATGTTTTAATATTTTTTGCATAAAGCTAATGGGGTGTGTGGGGCAGGCCTTCCCCGCAGTGCCCTCTCCTTGTCAAATGCTTTCCAATCCTTAATTTTTGTTACACCTTGCCCCACTTTGCTTGGGACTGTGTTACTGTAGGAACCAACATAACCTTAAAGCAAACTTAAAGCAACTAAAAAGCAAAAAATAATAGATAACATTTACATAAAATTTTTTACCCATGCCTATTAATTAAATTTGTTGAACTTTTTCAGTACAAAGATCCACTGAAAAAAATACTCACTCATAAGATGAACAATATTTTTTATCTCTAAACGATAAACTATTTTAATACCTACCTCATTATATGTTAGTTTCTTAATTTTTAATTGCCTTTTGCAGTCTCATTCTATACACTACCTAACCTAACTAGGTTTAATTTTAAAGACCGAACAAAAATTAGTTTTTAATTAAATTAATGTTAAAGGATTCTGTGGGTAGTCAGTCAGGTTAGGTAACAGTTTCTATTATTTGAAAATGTTTCATTGTTGTAAAGAATGGTAGTTTTGCATGTTTAGAAGATACCTAAAAAATCAAGAAAAAAATTAATGTTTAAGAGTAATATAGTGCTTTTTAAAATTCTTTACGCTATGATACCGGGTAAAAAAGAAGAAAAAAAATGAGAACAGTTTTTAAAACTTTTTTTAATCCCCCCCCCCCCCAAAAAAAAAAGCTGAAAATATCCAATTTTTTGGTTTTTCTGGCTTGTTCCTGGATCAGAAGGTATTATTCGATCTCAATATATTTTTTAAAATTTCAGAAGGCTTCACCAATCGTAACTTTTCCGTCCAAGAGCATTAAAATAAAACATTGAAACAAAAAGTTTAAAAAATCGCTAAAAACACATGAAAATTTTCATTTTTTCATAATAATTTCAGGCTCGTTGCGGGATCGGAAGATTTTATCCGATTTCAAAAATTTTTGTTTTGTTTTATAAGTTTTCACCAATCGCAACTTTTCCGCACTATTACGATTCGAAAATAAATACTTTGTTTTTTTCGCTCCACCCTAATACATAGTTCAAAGAAAATTTTACTCGCAAAAGAAAATCTGAAAAACTATCTGCGAACCTGTGTTGCCTGGAATAGAGCAGTGGTCCATACTGCGATAAATATCAGCTCTTTTTTTTTTTCACGTGTAAAGATGCATCTGAATTGTTTTGTTTGAAGGAAAACAGGACAGCAGTTAAAAAGTCTCACGGTTTTTAAATAGAAGAAATCTATAATCAGTAAATAAATTTTATAAGTCGTTTTCGCTTGTCCGGAATACCTCTATGAATCTGAGCTTTAGTTACGGGGTGTACTTTTAATTAAATATTAATGCATGTATTTTTACTTTTTCAATTGAATTCACGTTATTCGCGAGCCACAAAATATCAGTTTTCGTCATAGTTGAACCTCGTTGATTCGAACACGCTCAAAACAAGCTAATGCTAAGATGAACGATATTTTCTATCCCCGTCCTTCTGTTCTTTACACCGAACGCTATTTTTTGTTTTCGGATAAGACGAAGTATGGAGAAGATTTAAGAGGCTTTTATTTCAAAGGTCCTTGGAGTTTATTTTAACAAGGTTCGACTATGTACAAATACTCGCTGCATCTTTAACGCAAACAGGTCGCTGGAACCATACATATCAGTTACAACAAAATACTAAGAACCAATTACATTATTGCTCTTTCAAGTCCCACAAAACAGAAATGGTTGTCATAGTAACCTGATCTCATTTTCGCTGAAAAGTCACTTTCCTGATTATTTTTCAAATCAATCTTGATATTAAAAAAAAAAAAAAAGAAAGAAAAGATAGAGAAACGACATGAGCCCATCGTCTGGATTCGACTTTTAATGGCATAAAACTATCACTACATCGCCAGTAACTATTCAATCAGTAGAACTGTTTTGCGGCGTCGTAACGGGGTTTATGTCCCAAGTTACGAGCACCTTTTCCCGTTGCCATCCTAGCGGCCGTAATTAACTGTCATAACAGTTCACACGGCGGTAAAAATGTCGCCTAGCGGACACTTTCGAACCGTTCCCCTTCCGTTTATTCTATTTTATTACTCATGTTTCTTTTCTTCACTTCGGCTCTTCAGACAGCAATTCACTTTCAGGTAGCATTTCTACAAAAATCGTATGTTCACATAAAAAAAGTAAAGAATTCATAAAATTGTGCACAGCCTTTTGTAGTTTTGACTGTGGAAGAACCGATATTTCATACAAGTAAAAACAAGTCATAGAATAATTGTTCTTCGATTATTTAACCCTAACACTTTTCAAAAGACTTTTTTTCAGGAATACAAGTCATTAACTTCAATTACCACCAAACTAATAAGTATATTAGGCAATAAATATCAACCGAATGTAAAAAATAATCCAACAGCAGATTATGATGAAAGTGTCAAGCGATTATGCTTTGCCAGCGATTATGCTTGCTGGGTATAAAAAAAGCTCTAGCACACATTTATTTAATTTCAATATTATTTGTTTTCTTTTAATTTCAAGTTGGCGACATCAAACGCACCAAAGTTAGACGTTCTTTTCTGTCTTCTACATAACTATGATGAAGTAAGGAATTTTCGCGCGAGTCCCATCTGTTTCATACCTCACATTTAAAAGAAAAAAAAAATGATTTAACAGCCCCTGAATAAAGTTGTAAGAGAAACGTAATCAGTTTCACGAAGCAGCCTTAAATGCTTTACCAAGCTAGATCAAACTTGAGGCGACAGATTTTTCAACTAACAGCTCAGAGTAGAAATCAAAGAAACTGAAGTTAATTTCTATAGTCATTTTAACCCTACACTGCATGGTGTTGCCAATTGGAAACATGGATAATTTGTCCTCCTTATGAATAGCAGAATGTAGTCATAAGGCAACTCAATGCATAAAAAGCAAGTATTGGGTATATTTAAAGCAATTATCACCATTTATCCTCCATACATGGCAGCACTGGTCTGTTACATGCTCTTAAATGAATCCATATGGATAGCTTTTAAAACCACTCAAACTACCATGTTTTGAAATTATTTTTTACAATGAAATACTTTTCTTCGTGTTTTAAAAAAATAACATGAATAAAATAAACATTTATCTTTCGTTTAAGATGCGTTTTACATCAAAATAATTATTTGGAAAAAATCTAGGACATAATACACGTCTGTAGCCATTTGGCAACATTATGCAATAAGCATCCAGAGAACACTACGATTCATCTCTATAGTTCATGAAGTATGTGCTTTGTTTATGTTTCGCGCTAGCTTCTTTCTCTTTTTGGAAGGTATAATATAATCATGCGGACCCAAAAGTGGTACTTTCGGCTGTTCTACCGTTTATAAGACCTCGCAATTATCAATGCTTAGTTGATGTTCAACAGAGTGAACAAACAAAAAATCAATAGGGAAAAGCCTTTAAAACGTGTTCATTTTAGATTTTAGTAAGCACAAACGTTGTGCTTACACGGACAAGTAAAGTCATTAATAATTTTAAAATATAGTTTAAAAAAAAAACTAAAAAATACGCTTTTACATTGGAATGCGCTGTGATCATCACGGGTTTCCCTCTGATTTTCAAAACTACTGAATATCCGCACTTAAGTTTACATGTACTTATAATACATCAATATGCAATACAGTTTAGCCTTTAGTATTAAAAATAATATTAATATATTACTTTTATATTTGCAAAGAACGTAAATTTTATCTTTTATTCAGAGTTACATACATACATACATACATACAAACAAACCCACATGTGAAATTAATAAAAGCGTATTAAAAAGAGACCATTAGCTACAGAGGAACTAGCTACAAACAAAAAAAAAAAAGAGAAAAGAAAGAAAGCTTGCGCGAGAGAGCCTCCAAAAGACATCAGATTTGACAGGATTGATCATCGGAAAGTACAAGTACATATAAAAAATAATGTAAAATGTCAAAATGTAAAGGATTACAAGAGTACAGTGCACCAAATGTTCAATTCCTCTATTTTTTTGCAAAAAAGAACTAATTTTAAGACTATCATTTACAATCATTTTTATATGTTAATGCATAGTGTAGCCATTTGGCAACAAAACTATTTTTAATTAGAAAGGGGTGAAAATTTAGAGTTAAATTTTTTTAAATATTTTTCCATGTTTTCTTATTACATTGACATACACATATATTTTTTTCTACGAAAAATAAAAAATCATGCAGTGTAGGGTTAAAATTCGAACAGAGAATAGTTCAAACTAGGCCAAAATGTTTCGTTTACGTAACCTCATTAGTAATTATGTCCCCCTAATCTGTTTTTAATTTATAATTGAAATTAATTTAGACGAACTCGCACGTTTCTTCATAGAATAAACTAAGCACACAAAAGTGTGTCAAAAGCAATAGTAACAGTTATTATATAATGATGAAGGCATACTCTTTGCATGGGAGATCCCGGGGGAAGGGGGGGGGGCCCAAAAGACTGTTTGGCCCAAGACCTCCCAATCGACTCAGCATATCTGACTTTCAAAATTTGTTAGTAGCAAAGGATTTTTTTTTGCCTGCTAACTGTCTACAATTTAGCAAATGTATCGTCAAATTTAAATTGATTTCATAAGATAGGAGATCGACAAGGTTTTTTGTTTGCACCAGATAATATACTTGTATCTGCTTTGGCTGCTGCCAATTTGCTGCTGTAAATATCTTCGCCAATAACTGAAGACTACACTGCATCTTCACTGACGAGAAGTAAAGATGCTTCCCTTACCATTTTGTCTCCTAAATGGCGAGCAGGAGTCCGAAGCTCAGCATCCGAAGGGCTTTAGTTGAAAAGCGTGCAGATGCTTCGGACAGACATAATAATACCAGGGTTATCCGGGGAACTATTATCCCCACGAGGGAAATAATCTGGGCGATGAGGAATTCTAGGGGACCAGATGGGGTGGCCATAATCCTATTCCGAGCTCAGCCACGGAACGAGGACCTAGGGGGCTGTTTGCGTTTTTTGGACGCAGGCTGGCAAAGTATTAAGACGGAGTTGTAATCTTTCTGGTGGAGAGATGTTTTTGTGCCCGCATTAGTCACAGAGATAACAATTGCCTTCCAGAAGGCAATTTGATGGGCAGGAAATGAAGACGGAGCGGCCGCTGTTTTTCGGCGAGTAGACCACAATACCCGGGGGAGAAAAATGATTTTGGGCTATTTTGTTTCAGACATAGAAGCGGCTATTCTGGACAATGAACGTAGGTGAAGTCATCAAAATGACATATATATTAACGTTGAAAGAGCAGTAATATAGTTTTGAAGAAACTAGCTGCTTTTTTGGAGTCAGAGATCTGAAATTGCAATACAACAGATCTGGAATTGCAAATGGAACAAAAAACACTAGGTATATAATAGTGCAGCGAGTAGAAAACCACTTTAAATACTTACATCTCTAGCTTGTTGAGAACCCCGATACAGGAAAGAGTTTTACTGACATTCATACATTACATATCCAAATTGATAAATTCCTTTGTGCATAAAATATAAAAGCGTACAAATCAACGTAGAAAAGCACAAATGAGCAGGAGAGAACTGCAGACACGTGTTTTGGCGTTACAAAGAAAGCCCTTTTCAATGCAAAAATGAGAGCTTATAGATTCACTGACATCCGACAAAAATGCCTGTGCAACGTATCGAAGGAAAATCAGTTCAAACTGTTTACATTTTGAGTAATGATACATAATGGTAGTGAAAAATATTCAACTGCCACTCCTTACAAATAAATAACGATATTGCACACATTTGCAAATTATAAACCTAACTGAATTTTTGAAGAAAGCTCCACCTAGATAAGTTGATAAATTTTTTGATAGACAATGTTTATTTTTTTTTCCTTAAATCACAAATCTTAGAAAATTTAATAGTGATATACAACGAATATAGTTTCGACAGCGTTTATTTAAATAAAAAACTTGCCCTACAAACTGTTAAATCAAGTATTTTTAAAAATTAAATGTCGAATTTTTTTCAAGAACAGCTTCAAAATTGCTGTAAGCGTTAAAGAATTTTATCTAAAATTTCTAGTCTTTATGTCTCTTACCTTGTCAGTCTCTAGTCTCTTCGAAAAAAAAAAAAAAATCCTTTGAGGTGAAAAATTTAGAAATAAAAACAGGGGAGTACTAAACAAATTAAACGACATTTTCCAATTCAAATCTCTTAATTAAAGTGTCAACCGTTTGCGTTCAGCTGTTGGATTTCTTAAACTCATTTCGCTTGCGAGGAATGTAAAAATCGAGGCTTAAGGGAGGGAAAAAAAATTACGCAATAATAAAGTTTAATTCTTTGCATTTTTTATTTGAAGATGGCAACAGCTAAGAGATTAAGGACTCTTTTTGACCGAAATTTCTAGGATTTTTGTATAAGACTAGGGATTGCTTCGTAGTCGCTTTCTCCAGAGATCTGAAAATGTTCACAAAACACTCCCGGACCAAGCGAAAAAAAAATTTTTTTTTGCTCTTGTAGTATTTTTGTTTTCCACTTTTTACAGTTAAGAGCCGACCATTAGATGGTTTTGGCTTGTATTTTAATTTTTCATTTTTTTTAATGAGCTATTACCTTTAAAAGAAAAATATTTTAACATCGAAATGCAAACATTAACTGATCTCTTAAATTAACGAAATTATTCTTTATTCAGTCGGTGCTTTAATTCATGCTAAATTACTTGAAAACTACATTATTTCATATTTTTATTGTACTTACTAGGGATGCACCGATTAATCGGTAGTACCGATTAATCGGCCATAATCGGCCACTTTGCCAATTATTAATAATCGGCAAAATCGGGCCGATTAATCGGTGGAAAAAATATTTTTTAAATATTATTTTTTAAAGTAAACCTTTACTAAGAAATTATGATGAATAATTTTATTAACAGTAATAATAATCCTCACCGTTGATGTAAAGTTTTTAATACATTAATTCTCCTATTTTGAATAAAAATACACATAGTTAATGTAGCAACATTTTTCATGGATCGATACTTTTCTCCTTGCTTTTACATAGTCTTCAATTTTCACAAAGAATAAAAGTCTTGAATTACATAGCTACTAATAATTGAAAAATTGAAACTGAAAGAACTTCAAAATTGGATTGCTCACCACACAGACTCCCTCTTTTTTTTTTGTGAATTTTTATGTCTAGTTTACATAACTAGCAATGTGTTAATGCAATATTATTGAGAATAATATGAAAATTAGTTCAGAGAAATTTGATAAAATTTTGAAATTATTTTGGGAAAATTAGGAAAATGGAAGAAAAAAATAGGAACTATTTCAAAAGTTAGAATTGTAAAAAAAAAAAAAAGAAGAAAAAACTGTAACGATGAAATTGGTAGTACTGAAAACAACCATTTAAATCATTAATCGGCTTGACCGATTAATCGGCCGATTATCAACTGCCGATTAATCGGTAATCGGCCAATTTGCTTATCGGTGCATCCCTAGTACTTACCACTTTGAGATTCTACATAAAAATTAAGTAAATAAAAAAAGATTGGGGGCAGCCCGTATTATTTATTTTGCAGTTGTCAGCTTTTACTGCTTTTTGTAAAACTGACAATAACTTTCACACCTGCACCTTTTCCACGAAACAAATTCAAAGATAATATTATTAAGAGCTTTAGCCAATCAAAGAGATTATCTTTCAAGCAGTATGTGCCAAATTATCCAATTAAGCGGTTTTTCTTCCTTCCCTTTCTTTCTTTTCGTGCACGTCAAGATTTTGTGAACGGTTAATTTTTGAGATCCGTGTGACGAAATCCGAAAATGGCACAAACCGATGACTTCTAGTAATGGCACAACACCCACAAAATCAATGGATTTAAATAAAAATTCATAACTGAAACCCATTCTGTTTATGGAGCAGGAGAAAACATGTAAATATTAAGGGAAGCTATCCTCTACCATTGTCGAAAAATTCGACCTATAAGGCCTTAATCACAGACCTTACAAGAGAGCGGAGGTCACCATTTTTGTCACCAAGTAAACTAAGAGCTGATACAAGAGGAGTGAAGTGAATCGGAACGAGTAAAGCGAGATTAGGCTTCACCAGTAATGACATCACACCCACACAATCCATGAAAAGAATAAAAATGAATAACTACAGACTACCCTGTTTATGGCGCAGGAGGAAATATGTAAATTTTAAGAGAAGCTATTCACCACTCTTGCCGAAAAATCCGACCCGGCGCGAATGCCTCCTTTATTCGATCTCATTAAATTTCCGCCTCCGTCTATAATCTGTATTGACTCCTTTCGATTAATTACTTTCTCTGGAGTCCCTAATGCCATTTTCTGTCTCCACGCCTCCACGAAGAGCACCCCTTTCCCCTTCTAATGATCCCTGCCGGCTTTTGGCCTTGGCACCTTAAATACACCCCACTGATTCGGTTAATGAGAAGCCGGCCGCTTTATTAGGTTTATGTGCCGCCAATTGACTTGGTACGAGTCATCTGACACAGACCGGTGCCACGGAACTGGAGATTATTCGGCTGAAATATTTCTTTAATAAATTTTGCCTGGATGAAATTGAGTCTAAATCTTCGAAAGGATCACAGCCCAATTCAACGCGCCCATTTTTATGTCCATACGGAAATTTGTCGCATTCCGTCTCTTTGGCAATAAAGATAAGGAGGCAGTTGTGATTAAAATGGAAAAACAATGTAAATAAAGCGATAGTTGTCTAGAAAATGCAGCAAATACCTTTCTCAAGGTTACAGAGGGGCCCCCTCATTGGTGCTGAAAGTGCTCAACACACAAGAAAGTCGTTGCGAGTTCCCTCACGACTTTCATTTCATCACGGTAGCATGACTTTATGTGGCGTATTTTAATTTCTAAATGATTATCTACAGGTTTTTTGGGCGATATCGAAATATTGTTATCCATGTTTTCGGGGGATAGCATAAAGATTGTAAACAATGTTTTTGCAGGATAATCAAAAGGTTATTTGCAGTATTTTTAAGGAATTTTAAAAAGCACATGGTAAGCGTCTGGGGAGAATGACTTTAGAAAATGCCTGCAGTGTATTTGGAGAAGGACTTTAGACATGCCAGCAGTGTCTTTGGAGAATGTCTCTAAACTGAGCCCCCCCCCCCTCCCCGCATGGCTACTTCTTGGTTATATCTTCATTGATATTCTCCAAAAAGTATCATATTTGATTTTATAAGTTGATTATTTATTTATTTATTTTATGGGTATCTAACACATAACGAGAGATTCTTTGGAGAAGATTTTTTTCTTCTGTCTGGTAAAATTGCCTTTAACCGGTTTTGTTGGCGCAACGACGATTTATAACAAGGCTATCTTTCTTTAATTACGGATTGGTTTTTTTTTTGTTAGTTTTATTTCTTCGCTCAAAA